>ARYC01025465.1:0-47559 GCA_000711775.1 Oxytricha trifallax
GTTAGATAGTAAATCAAGGAATGTAAAAAAAAGAATTTTGTTTTTAAAATAAATAATTAAAAAAAAACATTTAAAGAAGTTAATATGTAACATATATATATATATATAATAAAGCATTCATAAAGGTTTAGGCAGACGAAAGTTTAATTTTTTACCCCAAGAAGCAACTTTTGAGCGTAATACTTTAGCGATAATCTTCCAGATGTTTCGAATAATCCTAATGAAATCATTGAAATTCTTAACAGATTTGGAAAATTGTTTTTGTAGCAATTTTAAGATGATTTCTCCACAAATATAGGTTCAGGAGTCACTTTTTGACACCCCTAATTTCCAGATAAACTTTGTCCTAATTCCTGATAGATTTTTGCTTCCTGATTTCATGACAAATCACAAGATTAGATTCTCGAGTCAAGCAGTTGGCAGGGAAAAGTTTAACTGGAACCAACTAGTATGATTACTATGATATTTATAACAATCAATATATTAAAAAATCAAATTTTATAATAGTAATCTCTTAAAATTCTTTTGAGCTCCTGACGTCACCAGTGATCTGTAAACAATCCTATAAGCTGAGAGAAATTTCTGTAAGCTCCAGACCGACAGTGAGCTCAAGATGTTATCTGTGACCCTAGAAAGGATTTGTGAGCTCCAGACGTCATTTTTCTCTTATAGCAAAGCCAACTCTTCGTTTCTTTTAGTCAATTAAGTTCCAAAATATCTGGTCAATGACTATTTCATAGTCTTTTCTTTGTTCTTCATTTCAGCTTCAGCTTCTAAAATAATAGTTCAATCTCGTGATGAATTTTCCTGGATTTTAATCATTTTTTTACTTGATTCTATGTGTCTGGTGATCCTCTCGATATCTCAAATTTTATGTAGATTAATCTTACACATATAAAAAGAAATAACAACAAATCTGATTCTTACTTGGTGATTTTACTAACATATCTCTGCTTATATAGTGTTTGATTGTGGATGTTTATATCTTTTGAGTTAATTTCTTCCTTTAACTGTGAAAAATACTGAGTTATTTATCTGATTATCATTTTTAACTCTGCTATTTGTTATTGTGCCTCAAGCAAGTTCTTAAAGTCCAATAATTTATTTATAAAACAAATATAATAAAAAATTTTGCTAAAAAAGTTTCTATTAAATCTGACTGCTTCATACAAATTCTGATTTTGCTTGTGACAAAAGTGTTTTTTAACTTGACTTGCTCCAATTTCTTGAATTTATTATTTCGAATGTCTTTATGTTTAATCCTTTATCTCTTTCTTTCTCATCTGTCAACACCACTCTCCTAAGCTGCCAAATCTAATTGAGTTCTCAGTGTTTTAGTATAATTTCCTAGCTACTTCTTCTATTTCTCTTTGTCGATCTTTTCTTTTCCTTGGACTCTTTGATCATTTTATCAATGTTTTAACAAACTTAACTAAGCCCATTTCAAAGGTTTTTCTGCATAAACTCCTTGTTGCGTTATCTAACCTACTCTAACTTCTTATCTTCGTATTTCTCTATTTTGCCAATTCTTCGTAAACTTTCCTAAAGCTGAGTTAAAATAGTGACTTCTTCTAAGTCAGTCTCTTGTTGTGAAATATGATGAAGATTAGCGATTTCAGCTTTAAGAGTGGCTATATTTTAACACTGTTTGCCTTGCTTTTTTTTATTCTCCACTTCTTCATAAGCTTTGTTCACTTTAGTTTTTGGGGCATTCTCAATTATTTTTGCAGAAAAACTTATAAAATATATAAACAATTTTATGATCAATCTTTCAACCTCTTAAGATTACAATCTAGTATTAGCACTACTGACATTTAAAAAAGATTATTCAAAGATTTAATTTTTGAATAATTTGCGTTTCTTGATCAGCTTTTCATCACGTTCATATGAAGTCTTAAGAGTTTTATTATAATATTTGAAAAATAATAAAAATATTTAATTTTACAATTTTATCAATCTTCTTGAACTCATTTTTTCACTTTTTAAATTCTAATTGCCAATTATTTCTTCCAGGAACTAGTAAAAAGTTCCTTCAAAGCGCTCTGGATCGAATCTAAGTACTCAAATTTCTTTGTTTATTACTGCGTTATCTTGGAGGGTTTAAAAGTCTTTTTGGTTCCTCAATAGCTGTTGTGGTTTCGTTTTAACCGGCGATTGCGTCTCCTATTTATTAATGTTTTCAATCTACATTAAATAAGTCAATATATATATATATTGCTTATTTTTTATTTATTAGCGAATCTCAATAATAAACTCTTAATAAATTATAAAAGATGTTAGTAATTCTTCACAATAATCTCCAAATTATAAAACAATTCCTTGGGATTCTATGAATTCAATTTTACTTCCTATTTATGCAGCTTCTCTGGTTTCTGAGTTTATTTATGCCTGCTTCCCTTAAAGTATAATTTAATGCATGTAATTATTATGTAGTGAAATTATAATATTTTCATAAATGCTGTAATTAAACAAGTAAAAGCTCTTGCATTACTAGACTCATTTTTTCTCTGAGTGATTTCGAGCTAAAATCTTTTAAATCAACTTCATCAATTATAATATTGCTGAAATTAGTTTCGAAAAATCTCAACAAGAGAGAAAATTAATCCACAGTTAATCAATAAGAGACTTAATAATAATTTTTTTATTATTCTTCGCAGTTCTTCTTGATGCAATTACATAAATTTCAACTATTCTTTAACCCTGTTTAATTAATTTGATTTATTTGGATTTTATGAATATTCTCGATATATTATTGTTTGTTTTAATCATATATTTTAAATGTCTAACCAAGAACAAACAGCAATGGAAGAAAATTTCGATCCCACTTTCAACTACATAATCTACATGCCTACTCAGCAATAGTGATAAACCATGAACTTCAAAAATCTCCTTAATAATCTTGCTTACTTGGGTAAGGAATAGTTGATATCAAATTTTTAATAATTAATTTAGACACCTGAGTTATTAGAATACGATCTCAGGCAGATTCAACCTCGCCACGCGATTCAACAGCAATAAGACTTTCAGAAACTAAACTGTTAGTTAAGAAAACATGCCAAGTATGCATATAAAAAAGTAAAGATTGGAGGGTATAGCAAGCTTAGTCTAAACATATTCCCAGGTCTTCAGGTACAATCCAAAATTATAGACGATAACTTAATGGGAAGGATGCCATAAAAAGAATTAAATTTTAAATGGTGCTTCAATCTACTTTATTTCAATTAATAATTATATTGATATTAATGAATTGAATTTGTAAAATAGATTAAACATTGATCCAACTGCAAATTAGTTTGGAAACAACTCAAATGAATTTGAAGCCTTTTGTATGAAAAACTCCTTACTCCTTGCTACAAAATAACATAAACCTATCATAATAACAGTAACTTCAATTTGACATCAAATTGGAAAAATATTCAATTAAAATCAGTTTTAAGGTGCCACAAACTCCTCTTTGTATGGTGTTGGATTCTTAAACGCAGCTTAGCTTCTTGCAAATGCTTAATAAATGCAACAATATAAGTTCCTACCTTAATAGAAATAACCAACCCCCTAAACCTTGTCCATGCAAGATAATTCTCCAAATCAACATATAGGAAAGAAGCTTTCAATAACAATCTAAACATGAATATGAACAACATCTATTCTAATTTGAAACATTTCTAAAACTACCTTGACTCCATCTAAAAGTAAGAAGCTCTAGGAAACTCTGGGCAATCTCTTCCAAACTAGTAATAGAAGAATTTCAATGAAATGGTATAGAACAAGACCCCGCTAACGCAGTAAACTTAGAGTTACTAAATGCTGCTTTTTATCAAACACCAACTTTGAATAATTATGGGTAAAAACAAGAGCCTTAGGCATACTCTTCTATAGGATTTACACCAAATCGGCAAAACCTACTAAAGCAAAATAATTGCATGAATAATAATTTGCAAGACTTAAATGCTTAAATCATTATTGGATACATGAACTCAGCAAACTTAGGAAACGAGAATAACGAACCAATAATAGGTAAAAGTTATACTAAAACGTTGAATCATGAAAGGAAGTCAATCTCAAGAGAAAGACAAGCAGGTTACAACCCTGCTTAATGCACTTAATATGATAATCATAGCAGCAAAACACTAGCAACAGAAGTTTCAGTTAAGATTATAACTATGCCAAGGCTATATCACAAACTAAACAGCTTAAAATTAACAAATTGCACATGTCAACAGTCAAAGTGCTTAATAAATCATGGTTAAGTTCTAACACAGAGAATGAAATTGATGATTAAGTTTAATATAAACATACTGAGCACTATATCCAGAAGAGTCCACCTTAAATTGGTAGAGAGAACCAGTTACCCACAGAATCACTAAATAGAATTAACCAAATTACGACAATTTAGGAGATCCCAAAGAATTTTTCAGCAATTGGAAGTTCTAAAACCAAATTAAGCAGAAGCTAAGTGACTAAAAAACAAAAAGAAACAGATAAAACAATAGCTAATAATAGAAACTAAAACATTAACAATGATAATGAAGTTGCTAACAACATAGGAGCAAATGATTTCATGCTGTAATTATTCAGAAATCAAAATAATAACATGTCTCAAAGTTCAAATTCGATTTTATAAAAAGTAATATTTTAACACCTTCCCTAATAAAAACACTAATCACAACTTTAACAATCAATATTACATTTTAACTATTAAATTCTAAGAATTTATAGGAATTTGATTATATTCTCCATAGAGTTCAACTTATAAAAAGACTATTACGACACTTAACAATAGAACAGCTAATATATTAAATCCTATATGGAAAGTTACAAACATAGATGAGATGCCATCATGCTCGGAAAACCAAGAATTTTGAAGAACTCTTAGAAAAAATTTGATTTAAATGGAAATTTATCCAACTCTACCAATTATCAAAATGCTTTAATTATAAAAAAAAACCATTCAAAAAAATTCAGCTTATAATGACTTACTTAGTAATGACGATGATGAAAATGAGTATGATAGACCAAAGCCAAAAAATGATTCTTAAAGTAAAATCAAAGAAACCTGAAGTTACTGAACTAGTCTAAAGTAAAAGTATAATTACTATGTTAATAACTTGAAAATGAAAAAAAGTAGGAAAACCAAGAACAAAATATAAACAAACAGAAAAGAAGCCAGAAAAAGATGGCAAATCCCCTTAGGGACGATGATTATACTGAAAGATACTAATTTGATAACAATTAAAGTCCAAGACCCCAAAACAAAGTTATCTTTTTCTCTCTCTGTATATATATATATATATATATATATATAAAACAATCGCAAGAATTTTTAGTTGTCATCATAAAATCTATAGCAAATGGCTCGTTATTCCATCATGGAGTTTGAAATACTTGAGAAGGAATGCATTAATAAATACTCTCCAATACAAGAGCATATGGAGGTGCCAATGATTATTCACCAAGAAACCTGTTAATAGTGGATAGCAACATTAACCTTAAAACAAATGCAAGAAGTAGACCTTTGATGATTCAAATAATGAGGAAGAAAAAGATTAAGAATATTTCAGAAATGACTTAATATCAATTAAATTAACAATTAACTTCGAGATAATGAATCAGATAGATTGGCTTAATACTAAAGTAAAAACGATATGATACTTCAAAACATTAACCAATAAGACACTAAATTTAACATCGTGAAAAAGTTCTTTAAAAAAGAAAACTCCTAGAAACCACATACTAACCTTCCTAGAATAACGTACAGTCTTTCAAATGACGAAAACAACCCAGTCTCATAGGAGATGTAGTTAATGTTCAACTTAACCTGTGTAGTTGGAATAAAGTGATGGAAAAGTTAAATTAAGAGCAATAGTAGCCTAATAAAAAGCGCATGGAAAACTAGAAGTTAATTTAGAAAGCTTTGGTTGAGAGGAGAAATTTGAGTATATGAAAAAAATAATCAACAAATGACATTAATTAATTGAAAATTTTTTCATTTTAAATCAAATGAAAAAATGGCATTTGAGGAAATTAAAAGATAAAAGCTAGATGAAATAGAGAAAATCAAAAATGTAAAGAATGCTCTTGATTAAAAATATGTAATTAATTTCTCTATTCTAAAATTCTTTATAAATATAATTTAAAGATCAAAGAATCTGTAGTTAGTAGGAGGTTCAAACAAAAGAAAACGTGAAGAAATAAAGACACTAATGAAAGAACTGCTTAGAGTGATAGAGGAATACAATGCAAAAGAACAAAAGCAGAAAAGACAAATGACAGATCGAAGAAATAAGTGAAGGATTTGACTCGAAGAAACAAAGAGCTGAGAGATGAACTCAGACATCACGAACACAGAGATTTCAATCTGCCTCTAATATATGATGCTAATTTCATTATTATCCATTAAATCCAAGTAGGCTGTAAAAATTTTAATTAAGATTATTTGATATAATAACTATAATAATTAATGCAAACATTAAAGCAACTATATATAGAACAATTAAATAAAATTCTTAACTCAGGTTTAACACCTAAACTACTAATTAAGACGGTCTTGTTTACTTATATTACAAATTAATATCTGAACTGTTAAGAGTTAAAATGCATGTTGTCAGATAGATCTGCTTGAATAAAATTAACAACAAATAAATTTATCCTAAGGAGAAATAAAGTATAATAAAGAAGTTAACTCGAGAACAAGTGCACTTCAATAAATCCTAAACTTGTTATAAAGAATGTAGCATTTAACAATTGATTAAAGATTAAGGAAAAAAATAAAAATATACTTGATTAGTGAAAAGTGCTTCATCACTGAAGAAAATCAATTATCAATTTCGAATTAAATATAGATAAATAAAAAATTGAAATCACCTGACATATATTATAAATAATAATAAATAAACCAAGAAAGAATTCTTTAGTTTTCTTGGTTAGTTAGTTAGAGTTAGTAAATAAAATACAAATATAATATATATTGATGAGAATACATTCCAACCGTTCTCTCTCAAGAATAGGGCTAGGACTAACAAACATAATAATGTAGATTTATAATAATTAGGTGTGAAGTTTACAACTTAAGCATTAATACTTTGTATCTCATACCAACGCGGAGTAAAGAGTACTATCTTTCAGAAAATTCTATTAATGCACAAAAATTTATGCAATGTTTGGAATAATTTTAAAATATTTAAGGACAATCTTTGAATTCAAAGGTCAAAATAAGTTTAATAGTTTATAAAAGAAAATGGCTGGAAAATTATTTACAATGCACCTTACTCACTTCTGTCCCATTGTATTGAGGGAGTGTTCGCCTATTTAAAAAGAATATACAATAATTAAATAATACAATTGGACCTTCAATTAAGAAACAAACAAAATTATGAAATAATTATAAATTTAATATATCAAGTTGATAGAAATTTTATTTGGAAAATAATTGATAGAAATTTTGAGAAATATAGGACTACTTAGATACTAAGCAGTAATTGTAAATTGGAGAAATTTATTGTATTTTAACTTGATTAAATATAACTCATTTATTAAACTTAAACTTTTTTTATTATTAGTTATGACTCCCTCATTTTCTTAAATGTCTAATTATTCTATCTCAACATTTGTTGATTTGATATTAAAGCTCATATTTTTTTCTTTTTTTTACTATTGTCTTTTAGCCTTAGCTTAAACTTTAAGCATGGTTCTTCATTTGCCTCTTGCCCAGTAAATAATAAAAGATAAATATAAATAATTTTATTTAAGTTACTTGAGAAATAAGGTTCAGATTAAATTTCCTTAAAAATATCATCTCTTATTGCAATTGCTTTTTCCTAGATGTGGCCAGAATCTACAACATTTTATATTATGTTTTGGCCAATAAAAATATTCTCTAAATACTAGGGTGCCAGAGTGCCTACAATATAAAAGAAAAACTCTCATTCTAAAAGTGGTTTCTTATCATTAAAATAATTTAAGTGATTCATGAGCTGTCTTAACTTGGTTCAGGATGCTTTTAATTTTTAATTCAGGATATTGATAAAATAAATAAAATAAGAAATTTAAGAAATACAAATCCATTCTAAATATATTAGTAATTAAAATTGTCATGGGTTAGGAGTATCATTAATACTAATTTGATTTAGATTGAATTTTTAATTAATTAATTAATTAATTAATTTTAAATATAATTTTTAATTAGTGGTCTAGTGGTCTGGCAGGGTATTTAATAGACCAATTGTAAGTATATATATTTTTATATATCAATAATTATGAATATGTGTTTATCACTGCCGCGTATTGATACTAGACCTTTCCTCAAATCTCGCTATCACCACAGTCTCTTGCGTTCATTTAGTCCCACTCTTATCCTTTTGGTAGGCTTGAAATCTTGCATTGAAGAAGAGTGTTACCATAGGCGCAGTCAAAGGGAACGCTCCATCACCACTCTATGTCGAGATTTTAGTTTGGGAGAATATACAACTAGCCTTCAATGGGTTGGCAACTTCGAGTTCCATTCTAATGAATGGTAGAGTGTTAGAGGTGATTACTGTGAAGCACCCGATGTACTTATATTCATAGCCGCCTTACTTCTGCTCAATAGCCATCCCTTCACCCTCCTTTAATCGTTTCATCCCTGTATCCACGATGATCCAGATGCTTTGGTAAGATCAATCTAGTTTGCGATTTGAATCTGTAGCTCGCCCGTCTTGCATTGCTATATGGGGACGTGAAAATGTGAGTTATAATGCATATATCATTCACACACGATTATCTCCTCCATAATGTGAGTGATTTTTGTCTTTCCGGTATTGATGGGGCCCGTATATCCACAGGCTGTGGATTTTACTGTTCTTGAGCTTGATTAAGTCATAAAGAGCTTCAAGAATATGGAGATAACCCATGGCTTTGAGATCTTTATCTTTTGGGGTACAAGAGTCATCGCCATTCATTATTAGATCTGCGATAAAGTCCTATTGAGATGTAATTATTGCTAACTTCTACTTTATGGTGACTGCGGATTTCTAGATCATTTTATCAGTATAGATGATTTGGCTTAAAGACTTTGCAATGGCCACTAACTTAAATAAGTCAATGCAAAAATAGCTTCTAGAGAAATATTAACACAAATATTATATTAATATTTTTCTAAATTCCTTAGCAATAAAAAGTTAAAACCTGCATAAATTTTAGACTTATAAATTATCACTATAGCAAATGTAAATCAGACAAATGTAGAAATGAGAATGGTATTTAGACTATGTTTTTTTATATAATTTTTAAATAAAATATTTTTATAAGTGAAATTTCAATCAATGAACTTTTCATACACAAATTTGAAGCCAATTTATATAGTAAAAGCTTTAACTAAAAGTTCATGGAATAAAATAGCCTTTGTTAATTCTATATTTATCAAATTTTAACATTTCTATACAAGAATTGTAGCACGTATTGAGTTGCATCAGAAATGTTTAATAATTTTTAAATAAAATATTTTTATAAGTGAAATTTCAATCAATGAACTTTTCATACACAAATTTCAAGCCAATTTGTATAGTAAAAGCTGTAATTAAAAGTTCATGGAATAAAATAGCCTTTGTTAATTATATATTTATCTATTTTTAAAATTTCTATACAAGAATTGTAGCACGTATTAAGTTGCATCAGAAATGTTTAATAATTTTTAAATAAAATATTTTTATAAGTGAAATTTCAATCAATGAACTTTTCATACACAAATTTCAAGCCAATTTATATAGTAAAAGCTTTAACTAAAAGTTCATGGAATAAAATAGCCTTTGTTAATTCTATATTTATCTATTTTTAACATTTTTATACAAGAATTGTAGCACGTATTGAGTTGCATCAGAAATGTTTAATAATTTTTAAATAAAATATTTTTATAAGTGAAATTTCAATCAATGAACTTTTCATACACAAATTTCAAGCCAATTTGTATAGTAAAAGCTTTAATTAAAAGTTCATGGAATAAAATAGCCTTTGTTAATTCTATATTTATCAAATTTTAACATTTCTATACAAGAATTGTAGCACGTATTGAGTTGCATCAGAAATGTTTAATAATTTTTAAATAAAATAGTTTTATAAGTGAAATTTCAATCAATGAACTTTTCATACACAAATTTCAAGCCAATTTGTATAGTAAAAGCTGTAATTAAAAGTTCATGGAATAAAATAGCCTTTGTTTTCTATATTTATCTATTTTTAACATTTTTATACAAGAATTGTAGCACGTATTGAGTTGCATCAGAAATGTTTAAAATTTTTAAATAAAATATTTTTATAAGTGAAATTTCAATCAATGAACTTTTCATACACAAATTTGAAGCCAATTTATATAGTAAAAGCTTTAATAAAAGTTCATGGAATAAAATAGCCTTTGTTAATTCTATATTTATCTATTTTTAACATTTTTATACAAGAAGTGTAGCACGTATTGAGTTGCATCAGAAATGTTTAATAATTTTTAAAAAAAAATATTTATAAGTGAAATTTCAATCAATGAACTTTTCATACACAAATTTAAAGCCAACTTGTATAGTAAAAGCTTTAATTAAAAGTTCATGGAATAAAATAGCCTTTGTTAATTCTATATTTATCTATTTTTAACATTTTTATACAAGAATTGTAGCACGTATTGAGTTGCATCAGAAATGTTTAATAATTTTTAAAAAAAAATATTTATAAGTGAAATTTCAATCAATGAACTTTTCATTCACAAATTTTAAGCCAATTTGTATAGTAAAAGCTTTAATTAAAAGTTCATGGAATAAAATAGCCTTTGTTAATTCTATATTTATCTATTTTTAACATTTTTATACAAGAATTGTAGCACGTATTGAGTTGCATCAGAAATGTTTAATAATTTTTAAAAAAAAATATTTATAAGTGAAATTTCAATCAATGAACTTTTCATTCACAAATTTTAAGCCAATTTGTATAGTAAAAGCTTTAATTAAAAGTTCATGGAATAAAATAGCCTTTGTTAATTCTATATTTATCTATTTTTAACATTTTTATACAAAATTGTAGCACGTATTGAGTTGCATCAGAAATGTTTAATAATTTTTAAAAAAAAATATTTATAAGTGAAATTTCAATCAATGAACTTTTCATACACAAATTTCAAGCCAATTTGTATAGTAAAAGCTTTAATTAAAAGTTCATGCAATAAAATAGCCTTTGATAATTCTATATTTATCTATTTTTAACATTTTTATACAAGAATTGTAGCACGTATTGAGTTGCATCAGAAATGTTTAATAATTTTTAAATAAAATATTTTTATAAGTGAAATTTCAATCAATGAACTTTTCATACACAAATTTGAAGCCAATTTGTATAGTAAAAGCTTTAATTAAAAGTTCATGCAATAAAATAGCCTTTGATAATTCTATATTTATCTATTTTTAACATTTTTATACAAGAATTGTAGCACGTATTGAGTTGCATCAGAAATGTTTAATAATTTTTAAATAAAATATTTTTATAAGTGAAATTTCAATCAATGAACTTTTCATACACAAATTTGAAGCCAATTTATATAGTAAAAGCTTTAACTAAAAGTTCATGGAATAAAATAGCCTTTGTTAATTCTATATTTATCTATTTTTAACATTTATACAAGAATTGTAGCACGTATTGAGTTGCATCAGAAATGTTTAATAATTTTTAAATAAAAGATTTTTATAAGTGAAATTTCAATCAATGAACTTTTCATACACAAATTTAAAGCCAACTTGTATAGTAAAAGCTTTAATTAAAAGTTCATGCAATAAAATAGCCTTTGATAATTCTATATTTATCTATTTTTAACATTTTTATACAAAAATTGTAGCACGTATTGAGTTGCATCAGAAATGTTTAATAATTTTTAAATAAAATATTTTTATAAGTGAAATTTCAATCAATGAACTTTTCATACACAAATTTCAAGCCAATTTGTATAGTAAAAGCTTTAATTAAAAGTTCATGGAATAAAATAGCCTTTGTTAATTCTATATTTATCTATTTTTAACATTTTTATACAAGAATTGTAGCACGTATTGAGTTGCATCAGAAATGTTTAATAATTTTTTAAATAAAATATTTTTATAAGTGAAATTTCAATCAATGAACTTTTCATACACAAATTTGAAGCCAATTTGTATAGTAAAAGCTTTAATAAAAGGTTCTTGGAATAAAATAGCCTTTGTTAATTCTATATTTATCTATTTTTAACATTTTTATGCAAGAAGTGTAGCACGTATTGAGTTGCATCAGAAATGTTTAATAATTTTTAAATAAAATATTTTATAAGTGAAATTTCAATCAATGAACTTTTCATACACAAATTTGAAGCCAATTTATATAGTAAAAGCTGTAACTAAAAGTTCATGGAATAAATGCTTTGTTAATTCTATATTTATCTATTTTTAACATTTTTATACAAGAATTGTAGCACGTATTGAGTTGCATCAGAAATGTTTAATAATTTTTAAAAAAAAATATTTATAAGTGAAATTTCAATCAATGAACTTTTCATACACAAATTTGAAGCCAATTTGTATAGTAAAAGCTTTAATAAAAAGTTCATGGAATAAAATAGCCTTTGTTAATTCTATATTTATCTATTTTTAACATTTTTATACAAAAAGTGTAGCACGTATTGAGTTGCATCAGAAATGTTTAATAATTTTTAAATAAAATATTTTTATAAGTGAAATTTCAATCAATGAACTTTTCATACACAAATTTCAAGCCAATTTGTATAGTAAAAGCTTTAATTAAAAGTTCATGGAATAAAATAGCCTTTGTTAATTCTATATTTATCAAATTTTAACATTTCTATACAAGAATTGTAGCACGTATTGAGTTGCATCAGAAATGTTTAATAATTTTTAAATAAAATATTTTTATAAGTGAAATTTCAATCAATGAACTTTTCATACACAAATTTAAAGCCAACTTGTATAGTAAAAGCTGTAATTAAAAGTTCATGGAATAAAATAGCCTTTGTTAATTCTATATTTATCTATTTTTAACATTTATATACAAGAATTGAAGCACGTATTGAGTTGCATCAGAAATGTTTAATAATTTTTTAAATAAAATATTTTTATAAGTGAAATTTCAATCAATGAACTTTTCATACACAAATTTGAAGCCAATTTATATAGTAAAAGCTTTAATAAAAGTTCATGGAATAAAATAGCCTTTGTTAATTCTATATTTATCTATTTTTAACATTTTTATACAAGAAGTGTAGCACGTATTGAGTTGCATCAGAAATGTTTAATAATTTTTAAATAAAATATTTTTATAAGTGAAATTTCAATCAATGAACTTTCATACACAAATTTCAAGCCAATTTGTATAGTAAAAGCGTTAATTAAAAGTTCATGGAATAAAATAGCCTTTGTTAATTCTATATTTATCTATTTTTAACATTTTTATACAAGAATTGTAGCACGTATTGAGTTGCATCAGAAATGTTTAATAATTTTTTAAATAAAATATTTTTATAAGTGAAATTTCAATCAATGAACTTTTCATACACAAATTTGAAGCCAATTTGTATAGTAAAAGCTTTAATAAAAGGTTCTTGGAATAAAATAGCCTTTGTTAATTCTATATTTATCTATTTTTAACATTTTTATGCAAGAAGTGTAGCACGTATTGAGTTGCATCAGAAATGTTTAATAATTTTTAAATAAAAATATTTATAAGTGAAATTTCAATCAATGAACTTTTCATACACAAATTTGAAGCCAATTTGTATAGTAAAAGCTTTAATTAAAAGTTCATGGAATAAATAGCCTTTGTTAATTCTATATTTATCAAATTTTAACATTTCTATACAAGAATTGTAGCACGTATTGAGTTGCATCAGAAATGTTTAATAATTTTTAAATAAAATATTTTTATAAGTGAAATTTCAATCAATGAACTTTTCATACACAAATTTGAAGCCAATTTGTATAGTAAAAGCTGTAATAAAAAGTTCATGGAATAAAATAGCCTTTGTAATTCTATATTTATCTATTTTTAACATTTTTATACAAAAAGTGTAGCACGTATTGAGTTGCATCAGAAATCTTTAATAATTTTTAAATAAAATATTTTTATAAGTGAAATTTCAATCAATGAACTTTTCATACACAAATTTGAAGCCAATTTATATAGTAAAAGCTTTAATAAAAGTTCATGGAATAAAATAGCCTTTGTTAATTCTATATTTATCTATTTTTAACATTTTTATACAAGAAGTGTAGCACGTATTGAGTTGCATCAGAAATGTTTAATAATTTTTAAATAAAATATTTATAAGTGAAATTTCAATCAATGAACTTTTCATACACAAATTTGAAGCCAATTTATATAGTAAAAGCTTTAACTAAAAGTTCATGCAATAAAATAGCCTTTGATAATTCTATATTTATCTATTTTTAACATTTTTATACAAGAATTGTAGCACGTATTGAGTTGCATCAGAAATGTTTAATAATTTTTAAATAAAATATTTTTATAAGTGAAATTTCAATCAATGAACTTTTCATACACAAATTTGAAGCCAATTTATATAGTAAAAGCTTTAACTAAAAGTTCATGGAATAAAATAGCCTTTGTTAATTCTATATTTATCTATTTTTAACATTTTTATACAAGAATTGTAGCACGTATTGAGTTGCATCAGAAATGTTTAATAATTTTTAAATAAAATATTTTTATAAGTGAAATTTCAATATGAACTTTTCATACACAAATTTGAAGCCAATTTGTATAGTAAAAGCTTTAATTAAAAGTTCATGGAATAAAATAGCCTTTGTTAATTCTATATTTATCAAACTTTAACATTTCTAAACAAGAATTGTAGCACGTATTGAGTTGCATCAGAAATGTTTAATAATTTTTAAATAAAATATTTTTATAAGTGAAATTTCAATCAATGAACTTTTCATACACAAATTTCAAGCCAATTTGTATAGTAAAAGCTGTAATTAAAAGTTCATGGAATAAAATAGCCTTTGTTAATTCTATATTTATCTATTTTTAACATTTTTATACAAGAATTGTAGCACGTATTGAGTTGCATCAGAAATGTTTAATAATTTTTAAATAAAATATTTTTATAAGTGAAATTTCAATCAATGAACTTTTCATACACAAATTTGAAGCCAATTTATATAGTAAAAGCTTTAATAAAAGTTCATGGAATAAAATAGCCTTTGTTAATTCTATATTTATCTATTTTTAACATTTTTATACAAGAAGTGTAGCACGTATTGAGTTGCATCAGAAATGTTTAATAATTTTTAAATAAAATATTTTTATAAGTGAAATTTCAATCAATGAACTTTTCATACACAAATTTGAAGCCAATTTGTATAGTAAAAGCTTTAATTAAAAATTCATGGAATAAAATAGCCTTTGTTAATTATATATTTATCTATTTTTAAAATTTCTATACAAGAATTGTAGCACGTATTAAGTTGCATCAGAAATGTTTAATAATTTTTAAATAAAATATTTTTATAAGTGAAATTTCAATCAATGAACTTTTCATACACAAATTTCAAGCCAATTTGTATAGTAAAAGCTTTAATTAAAAGTTCATGGAATAAAATAGCCTTTGTTAATTCTATATATTTATCTATTTTTAACATTTTTATACAAGAATTGTAGCACGTATTGAGTTGCATCAGAAATGTTTAATAATTTTTAAATAAAATATTTTTATAAGTGAAATTTCAATCAATGAACTTTTCATACACAAATTTGAAGCCAATTTGTATAGTAAAAGCTTTAACTAAAAGGTTCATGGAATAAAATAGCCTTTGTTAATTCTATATTTATCTATTTTTAACATTTTTATACAAGAATTGTAGCACGTATTGAGTTGCATCAGAAATGTTTAATAATTTTTAAATAAAATATTTTATAAGTGAAATTTCAATCAATGAACTTTTCATACACAAATTTGAAGCCAATTTGTATAGTAAAAGCTTTAATTAAAAGTTCATGGAATAAAATAGCCTTTGTTAATTCTATATTTATCTATTTTTAACATTTTTATACAAGAATTGTAGCACGTATTGAGTTGCATCAGAAATGTTTAATAATTTTTAAATAAAATATTTTTATAAGTGAAATTTCAATCAATGAACTTTTCATACACAAATTTGAAGCCAATTTATATAGTAAAAGCTTTAATTAAAAGTTCATGGAATAAAATAGCCTTTGTTAATTCTATATTTATCTATTTTTAACATTTTTATACAAGAATTGTAGCACGTATTGAGTTGCATCAGAAATGTTTAATAATTTTTAAATAAAATATTTTTATAAGTGAAATTTCAATCAATGAACTTTTCATACACAAATTTGAAGCCAATTTGTATAGTAAAAGCTTTAATTAAAAGTTCATGGAATAAAATAGCCTTTGTTAATTCTATATTTATCTATTTTTAACATTTTTATACAAGAATTGTAGCACGTATTGAGTTGCATCAGAAATGTTTAATAATTTTTAAATAAAATATTTTTATAAGTGAAATTTCAATCAATGAACTTTTCATACACAAATTTGAAGCCAATTTGTATAGTAAAAGCTTTAATTAAAAGTTCATGGAATAAAATAGCCTTTGTTAATTCTATATTTATCTATTTTTAACATTTTTATACAAGAATTGTAGCACGTATTGAGTTGCATCAGAAATGTTTAATAATTTTTTAAATAAAATATTTTTATAAGTGAAATTTCAATCAATGAACTTTTCATACACAAATTTCAAGCCAATTTGTATAGTAAAAGCTTTAATTAAAGGTTCTTGGAATAAAATAGCCTTTGTTAATTCTATATATTTATCTATTTTTAACATTTTTATACAAGAAGTGTAGCACGTATTGAGTTGCATCAGAAATGTTTAATAATTTTTAAATAAAAATATTTTTATAAGTGAAATTTCAATCAATGAACTTTTCATACACAAATTTCAAGCCAATTTGTATAGTAAAAGCTTTAATTAAAAGTTCATGGAATAAAATAGCCTTTGTTAATTCTATATATTTATCTATTTTTAACATTTTTATACAAGAATTGTAGCACGTATTGAGTTGCATCAGAAATGTTTAATAATTTTTAAATAAAATATTTTTATAAGTGAAATTTCAATCAATGAACTTTTCATACACAAATTTGAAGCCAATTTGTATAGTAAAAGCTTTAATTAAAAGTTCATGGAATAAAATAGCCTTTGTTAATTCTATATTTATCTATTTTTAACATTTTTATACAAGAATTGTAGCACGTATTGAGTTGCATCAGAAATGTTTAATAATTTTTTAAATAAAATATTTTTATAAGTGAAATTTCAATCAATGAACTTTTCATACACAAATTTGAAGCCAATTTGTATAGTAAAAGCTTTAATAAAAGGTTCTTGGAATAAAATAGCCTTTGTTAATTCTATATTTATCTATTTTTAACATTTTTATGCAAGAAGTGTAGCACGTATTGAGTTGCATCAGAAATGTTTAATAATTTTTAAATAAAATATTTTTATAAGTGAAATTTCAATCAATGAACTTTTCATACACAAATTTGAAGCCAATTTGTATAGTAAAAGCTTTAATTAAAAGTTCATGGAATAAAATAGCCTTTGTTAATTCTATATTTATCTATTTTTAACATTTTTATACAAGAATTGTAGCACGTATTGAGTTGCATCAGAAATGTTTAATAATTTTTAAATAAAATATTTTTATAAGTGAAATTTCAATCAATGAACTTTTCATACACAAATTTGAAGCCAATTTGTATAGTAAAAGCTTTAATTAAAAGTTCATGGAATAAAATAGCCTTTGTTAATTCTATATTTATCTATTTTTAACATTTTTATACAAGAATTGTAGCACGTATTGAGTTGCATCAGAAATGTTTAATAATTTTTTAAATAAAATATTTTTATAAGTGAAATTTCAATCAATGAACTTTTCATACACAAATTTGAAGCCAATTTGTATAGTAAAAGCTTTAACTAAAAGTTCATGGAATAAAATAGCCTTTGTTAATTCTATATTTATCTATTTTTAACATTTTTATACAATAATTGTAGCACGTATTGAGTTGCATCAGAAATGTTTAATAATTTTTAAATAAAATATTTTTATAAGTGAAATTTCAATCAATGAACTTTTCATACACAAATTTCAAGCCAATTTGTATAGTAAAAGCTTTAATTAAAAGTTCATGGAATAAAATAGCCTTTGTTAATTCTATATATTTATCTATTTTTAACATTTTTATACAAGAATTGTAGCACGTATTGAGTTGCATCAGAAATGTTTAATAATTTTTAAATAAAATATTTTTATAAGTGAAATTTCAATCAATGAACTTTTCATACACAAATTTCAAGCCAATTTGTATAGTAAAAGCTTTAATTAAAAGTTCATGGAATAAAATAGCCTTTGTTAATTCTATATATTTATCTATTTTTAACATTTTTATACAAGAATTGTAGCACGTATTGAGTTGCATCAGAAATGTTTAATAATTTTTAAATAAAATATTTTTATAAGTGAAATTTCAATCAATGAACTTTTCATACACAAATTTGAAGCCAATTTGTATAGTAAAAGCTTTAATTAAAAGTTCATGGAATAAAATAGCCTTTGTTAATTCTATATTTATCTATTTTTAACATTTTTATACAAGAATTGTAGCACGTATTGAGTTGCATCAGAAATGTTTAATAATTTTTAAATAAAATATTTTTATAAGTGAAATTTCAATCAATGAACTTTTCATACACAAATTTGAAGCCAATTTGTATAGTAAAAGCTTTAATTAAAAGTTCATGGAATAAAATAGCCTTTGTTAATTCTATATTTATCTATTTTTAACATTTTTATACAAGAATTGTAGCACGTATTGAGTTGCATCAGAAATGTTTAATAATTTTTAAATAAAATATTTTTATAAGTGAAATTTCAATCAATGAACTTTTCATACACAAATTTGAAGCCAATTTGTATAGTAAAAGCTTTAATTAAAAGTTCATGGAATAAAATAGCCTTTGTTAATTCTATATTTATCTATTTTTAACATTTTTATACAAGAATTGTAGCACGTATTGAGTTGCATCAGAAATGTTTAATAATTTTTAAATAAAATATTTTTATAAGTGAAATTTCAATCAATGAACTTTTCATACACAAATTTGAAGCCAATTTGTATAGTAAAAGCTTTAATTAAAAGTTCTTGGAATAAAATAGCCTTTGTTAATTCTATATTTATCTATTTTTAACATTTTTATACAAGAATTGTAGCACGTATTGAGTTGCATCAGAAATGCTTAATAATTTTTAAATAAAATATTTTTATAAGTGAAATTTCAATCAATGAACTTTTCATACACAAATTTGAAGCCAATTTGTATAGTAAAAGCTTTAATTAAAAGTTCATGGACTAATTAAGCATTTTTTTATATTGTTGAAACTTAAGAGGGTTTCGATAAACAATCATTGAACTATTGACATCGTTATCAGAATTTATTGCAAAGGAACGCATAAATTATAAATCCCATCAATAACTACGTTTCCCATGGCGATTTGACATTTATAATACCTTTTATTATATTAACATTTAATTTATAATTATATATCATTATTGTTATAAAGTAAACCATTTAATCATTACTTTTCCTTTTTCATTTTATTTATTAATATATTGATTCAAGCACATCATTTTAATTTTTTTCTTTTTTATATTTTTTAATTTTTCTTATCCGAATCCTCTTTGTTTACTCTACACATGTCTTCTTTCTCCTCTATTTTAAAAATTTTAACTTTTTTTAAATTATACAATCAGAATTTTAGATACAAATATTAATCTTATATTTAATACACATTTATTTTTATTTTTTTTCTATTTTAATATATATAGTTTTTCATTTTAAATTCTAACATATTTTTATTAAATTTATTTTTTTAAAAAATATTTAATTTTTTGATATTTTTTAAAATATTCATTTTTATCTATTTTTTATTTTATTAATTTTTTATTTATAAAATGATTTTAATCTTTTGAGTTCATTTTTATTATTTATTTATTATATTTATTTCTTTTATATTCTATTTTTATTCTAATATTTTATTCAAAATCATTTATTTTTTTTTTATTTTACCAATCGCTCATGCTAATTGAATCGCCTATATCAATTACCAACATTAGAAGAATTTCTTTTTGTTTCATAGTCATTTTAAGATCTATGTACTGCAACATATATTACATGTAAATAACTGTATTAATTGCAAACAGAGATTATGAGGAATAATAAATATCTTCAAAACAAAAATTTTTTTTATATATTTTGAAAATACAATTGAATTTGTAAAACTAATTATAATTAAATTACAAATAAATAAAAAATCTTAGCAGTTAAAGTTATCTAATTTAAACGATGATGGACTCACTTGATAGAGAATTCAAAATCTGCTGGACTTTACTTTTGGCGGTACTATTTTTTCTAGTCCTTAGATAGATAACTCCATTATAATGTGAGGGTAAAATTTAACGAATTTAAAGAGGTCTAATTAAAATGAGATTATGTATCTAAGGGCAGATAAAGTTTTTTAAAAATTTCACAATATCGCATAAAATGAAAAAACATGTAAATAACGTATTTAACGGAATAAAATCTCTTTAAGGTAATAATGATTTTTTAAGAAGTATGCAAAGCGGGTGTTGACTTCAGGACGTCCCAGGTACGATCAGGACGTCCCAAGGTCGTCAAGACGTCCCAGTGTCTTCAGGACGTCCCAGTGTCGTCAGGACGTCCCAGTGTCGTCAGGACGTCCCAGTGTCGTCAGGACGTCCCAGTGTCGTCAGGACGTCCCACGGTACGTCTAGGTCGTCCCGAGGACGCCTGACGTCCCAGAGTGACGTCAGGACGTCCCACATGTCGTCAGGACGTCCCAGCCTCGTCAGGACGTCCCAAGGTGACGTCAGGACGTCCCAGTGACGTCAGGACGTCCCAGAGTCATAGGTGACGTCAGGACGTCCCAGGGTCGATCAGGACGTCCCAGCCTCGTCAGGACGTCCCAAGTAATAATTTTCTTAACGAATAAGATAAAATGTGCGAAGCACCATAAAAGATTCTTTATGAATCTTTTCAGGCAGGGTTCTAGGGGTGCAAGCCCTAGTTAACCGGGGTCACAAGGGGTGGAACCCCTTGTTCGCAACCAATGCGAAACAATAATAGCAGGGGTCAAGGGGGCGGCAGCCCCTGTGGAGGTTCGAAGGCAAAGCCTCCGAAAAATTATTTATAGATGATGTGTATGAATATGTGAAAAATTAATATTTAATCGTTAAATTATAATCGTTAATAATCAAAGGTTGTTATTTCTTAAATATGTGAATGTATTATACATATATTCATATTATTAAATAGGGTTCCTAATTTTTTAAAGATTTCTTCTTCATAATGCTTCGTAGAGATAATCTTCAATGATGTCTGGATTGCCAGGCATTGTATTGTATACATGTTTTATCCAGTACTTTAAAACGGCCCAAAGGCCTTAAATTAAGTTTGAATGTTCCACATCTCTAACTAAATTCACATTAATATTATGCACATGCCTATAATGATCCATCCCCATCTCATTCCAATTTATGCCAACATAGGTTTGCCAACCATCTGTATGGACTGTATTGTTTTCTGCCACATGTTGTTGTACTAATTCTTCTAATGTAGCGCGAGTTCTGTTTCGGACAATAAAAATTTTGCATCTTTGAGATTCTTCTTCAATTAATCCAACCACCCATACTTGTCTGTTGTAGATGGTTTGTTCAGGAAATGCGTTATTTAAGGACGAATGCGTCCAGAGGGTTTCGTCTATCTTAAAATAATATAAAACAAATATAAAATTTTACTTTCATTAAATTATATATACAAATTGGGATGAAAGTAATCTCAGCTTGTAAACCTCGTATATTCTTTTAATTTTAAATGATGAGATTTGATTTTGATGTAATATTAAATATTACGATTTTTATTTATCTCTTTTAAATAATTATATTAAAGATATAAATTTAAATTTAATCTTAATATAACTTATATATTGGTAAATTCTATAAATTTTATAACACTTCTTCACTATATAAAATTTAAAATAAAATTATAAAATTTATATTATTATGGAAATAATTGTTGTAAATTATCGTTTAATTTTAAATAATCCGAGTTAATATGCTGTAATTTAGTAAACGGGGGTTAAATGTAAAACAAGATTTCTTACGTTTTGATAAAATTTTACAATTGATAAAATGAAATTAGGAATTATTTATTTTTAAAATAAAACATTAAAATATTTATAAATTTATAAATAAATACAAATTATATACAAATACAAAATATTAATTTACAAAACTTGG
Source organism: Oxytricha trifallax (assembly GCA_000711775.1). Classification (NCBI taxonomy): domain Eukaryota; phylum Ciliophora; class Spirotrichea; order Sporadotrichida; family Oxytrichidae; genus Oxytricha; species Oxytricha trifallax. Next base: position 22,421 of record ARYC01025465.1, read on the forward strand.
ATATGATTATAAAGAAGTTTTTTATAAGAAGCTGTAAAATATTATTTACTCAAGTAAAAAAAAGTATTTCTTAAAACTATATAAACATTAAACAAAAAGTGTAATTTAATTTATAAACTTAAAGTATATATTTTATGAATTAGAGATTTTTTCATTTCTTGCTGAAATTAATTTCTAAAATAAATTTTAATTTATTTTAGAAATATTAAAAATTAAATAATTTGGGAAATAATTACTGTATGTATTTAAAATTCTTTTATAGTTAAGTTATAAGTATTATTAAATAAAAATAAATTAGTGAGTTCAAGAATTATTTATCTTGTAATTTTTATACAAATACCCTCATTTAAGTATTGTTAAATAATATTTTATTTATGAAAAAAAAATATTTAAATAAATAATTATTTATTTAATTGATAACTACTACATTTTACATTTGTGATTTAGTAATTTTAACCTATTATAAAAATAGTAATGTTTAATAATAAATAGAAAGATTTTCTTTTGAGTTGATTATCTAATAAAATAATTTGTAATTTTATTTTATTAGAATGTATAGTTGAAGAACAATTTTGAGTTCATTACTTCATTCTTTCTTAACTATATGGATAAAATGCTAAATTTGATAAAGGTATTTTCTTTAAAATAAAAAAAGTTCATATAATATTAAACAAATATTAAACTTAATTTTCAAATTCAATATTATTCTTGAAATTAAAATGATAAAAATAAAAAAATTTAATAATTCATAACCTATTTAAATAGAAAAACTTTAAATAAAAACTATTATTAAAAAAAAATTAAATGAAATATACTATTAAATATATTTATTTTTATTATATAATTTTAAAATATCAATATTCTTTTTCATAAGATTTTTTAATTTTAATATTTTATTCCTTATTCTTATTTAAATAATAAAATGAATATAAAGTAAAAATTATTTCCTACATATTATTGAGAATTAATATTTTATTTTTCAAAAATTTTTTTTTTATATATTTCTTTTTTCGTCTATCTAGACATCACCCTGTAAGAGATAGGTTTCTTGTTCAAGATTAAATTAGTTTTTGATAATCCTTCTAACATCTGCTAAGATCTTACTGACAGATTCACGACTTGTTTTAAGATCAAATATTTTTTAAATATCTTCAACCATTTCACTAGTATTCCTTCAACTAGAAAAATAAGTAAACAGTATCTCTCGCAAAATTCTTAGTTGGTAAGTATTAGGACAAAATATTTTTAAACCATTTTTTATAGTTTATCTAGAACGACATTGACTGTTATCACATTCATAGTAGCAATGGTCTATATATTTTTCAGAAGAAGTAAACATCACATGCAACTATTACTAGCATTTTTGACATTATAAAGTTCTAGAGAGTACGCCACATCCTTATAGTTAATGAATAAGTGCTTATGTGTCATGAAATGTTTGGTCTTATGTGATTTGTTACTAGAATGTTTCCATATGAATAAAGTTTAATTAATTATTAACGATTATAATTTAACGATTAAATATTAATTTTTCACATATTCATACACATCATCTATAAATAATTTTTCGGAGGCTTTGCCTTTGAACCTCCACAGGGGCTGCCGCCCCTTTGACCCCTGCTATTATTGTTTCGCATTGGTTGCGAACAATGGGTTCCACCCCTTGTGACCCCGGTTAACTAAGGCTTGCACCCCTAGAACCCTGCCTGAAAAGATTCTTAAAGAAACTTTTATGGTGCTTCGCACATTTTATAAAATTCGTTAAAAAATTATGACTTGGGACGTCCTGACGACACTGGGACGTCCTGACGTCATCTGGGACGTCCTGACGACACTGGGACGTCCTGACGACCTTGGGACGTCCTGACGACACTGGGACGTCCTGACGACACTGGGACGTCCTGACGACACTGGGACGTCCTGACGACCTTGGGACGCCGTGACGTCAACACCCATGCAAAACTTACTTTATAGTATAAATTATAAATTATCTATTAAATATCATTAAATTTAAGATAATGAAAAAATAAACAATGTTTAATTTTATATGAAATTGTGAATTAATTTGAATTTATTTTATCATTTATCTTAAATTTAATGATAATTTAATAGATAATTTATAATTTATACTATAAAGTAAGTTCTGCATACTTCTTAAAAAAATCATTATTACCTTAAAGAGATTTTTATTCCGTTAGATATGTTATTTTCATGTTTTTGCATTTTATGCGATATTGTGAAATTTTGAGAAAAATTTTATTTGCCCCCGCTAGGGAGCCATTACCCGAATTCTCTATCGAGTGAACCCATCATCGTTTAAATTGGATAACTTTAACTGCTAAGATTTTTTATTTATTTGTAATTTAATTATAATTTGTTTTACAAATTCAATTGTATTTTCAAAATATTTAAAAAAAATTTACAGTAACTGCTAGTAACTTCTCCATTGTCAATAGAGTTTACTTTTATGCATCATTCAACAAAATATAAGAGACTTTGATATCCGATGGAAGAACAGAACAGGTGTTGTTCCCACAACCAACACCACTAATTTACCAAGGGTAATTACCATAACCAAGATGACTAAGCTTATGGCTTCCAACGTGACTACCTAGATAATTACTAAGATTACTATTATTACTGTGTTATCACTTATAAATAATGTAAATATAAAATGATAATTCCAATATTAAAGGAACTATTGGAGGAGGAAGATTCATGCTTCCCCAACATTGTAATATACTATTTTTTGGCAATATAAATATTAGAAGAACAGAAATTCCAATTTCAATCACCTTTGACATATACCAAACAGCATTTAATATATTTAATTCTAAAAAGGTATAATTTAAATTTTTATCTAATTTATATTTTAAAACAATTCTAAAATTATTTTTTATAAATAATTAATGTTATTTCCATTGAAATTTGAATTCATTTATAAAGATAAAACGAAATTGGATGCTATATTTTATATAAATATATATTTTAATAAATGATTGAGATTTTATAAATATTAAAAGAATTCCATAAATTTATGTATGAACAGGAAACTTTTTACCCTCAAACTATCACCACAATGGATCAGTCATAATTTTCAAAACTTTCACCAAAACTCCTACTACTTTTTTCTACTCCACCATCAATACTAAATTTTTCAAATTAAAGAGTGAACTACTCTTCCTCAAGAAAACATCTGAAGTTCAAGATCTCACTCAATTTCGATACAATTGTGAATTACTTCTCTATTGGTACAATCTCATTCACTTTCAGCATTTTACATAACTACTTTAAGATCAATCACTGTTGAAAAAAACTACTATTAAACTTATTAATTGGGATCAAAAAAATTTAAATCCAATATAGAGAAATAAGTAAATCTATATATCATATAAAATTTTAAATTTGAAAAAGTTGAATTTAACTTCCTCTCTCATTAGATGATGTTTACGTTGTTACACCTTGGCTAAATTATCACAGCAGATCATACCTCTTTAACCAAATTATAAACTTAAACAATGAAAACCCTCATCGCTTATCATATCATCAACAGAATCTCACTTGCGCTTCCAACGACAGTATTTTAACTTAATTTTTTTATTTATTAATATTAGCAACATCCCTAAATTTATAAATCTAGATTTATATTAAAAGATAAACTATTTTGGTGATAGATATATAAATGTAGCTATGTAAAAAATTAATTTAGAATCTTTTTATGTTTTCTCATTTTTTTAAACTGCAAAAATCCCCAAGGCTGCTTTACTAGCATTTTCCCTGGATATCATAACCTTGTAAAAAGCTTTTGTTGTTAATCAAACAAATAACTAGACTTAATATTATTAAACATAATCAAGTTAGGAAATATAATTTTTTTTTATTCAATATAATTTTACTTCATGGTTAACTTTACTGCTTATCCCAAGGCATTTGCTCACCTTATGAGAACTGAGGAACTGCTTGTCAAAATATCGATTGACTTAAGCCGTTGTCTGGAGATCGGTAATGGCGTTAAACTTAAAGCAATTTAATTTAGGACTTTTAGAATAGTTAATAATTATAAATTTAATCAAAACTGTTCTAGTTAGAATGCAAAATGTAAGCAAGTAATTGTTAAGATTTATAGCTAAATTTAATCATTAAAAAATAAGAATTTATCTTAACAAAATAAGAGTATACTGTGGCTTTTTATAAAATCAGTTAATCAATATTTGGTGAGATTAACCTATATATTGTTAATATACTTGAAGCAAATTATTATCAATTTATTACAAAATTTATTAAATTTTATCTTCTATATTATTAATTTAAAATTTATTTTATTCAAAAATAATGTTAAACAAAATGACTATTATTCTAATTAGTAAGTAAGTATAAACTGAAGGTAAGGTGTAATGAATAATTGAAATTAAGGTTTATTATTTAATTATTTTAATTTAGTGACACAGTAATTTTAAACATGGAGTACTTTGATTTGTTATACTTAAGGAAGACACCATTGCAAATATCAACATCACAAGACTACCAAACCAAGTCACCAAAGGTAAGTTAGTTAGTTGCTTAACTGGGGTATATTTAGGATGATCTACTGAAGGACCTGATCAAGACCAGGTCGCATATGTGACTCCACCCCTGACATTACTCATTAAAATTTTTAGAGAGGACCTATGATCATTCGCTGGTTAAAACCGTTAGCGGGTCTGGGGATCGAACCAGGCGTCCTCCTACTACTGGACAGGCTGCCACCCACATGCCGACCTGGTCTTGATCTATTATTCTAATTATAAAATATATGATTTATAAATTATAATGTTTTTAGTTCAATTTTTTAATTACACTTACATGTTGTCAATTAGTAATAAATTTCCTTGCAATCACTAATATTTAAGTCCAAAATTTTTGTCAATAGATACTTAATAGCAAATAGTTATTATATAAATTTATAAAGAAGACAGAGATGAATAATATCAAACAGATAAGATATAAGTGAATACTAAACGAAATAGATCAATCATAAGAAATAAAACAGTATTTATTCCAAAAGTTGTGGGTGATAGAGTAATATAATAATAAAATTATTTTTCCAACTTTAAGAATTAAGTTTGAAAGGGAAATCATAAGCGCAATATTAGTAAATACCGAATTATTTAAAACCAGATAACTTCTAAATACCTAAAACCTTTTACAATTACCAATACTAAATAAATTCAAAAGACCAATAGAAAGTATGTATCATTTAAGATTGAATTACTTCTATTTCTTCATCAAAACTTTACTTTAAATATAAAATTGGTAAATATAGTATAAAATTATAGTATAAAATTAGATGACTATCAACATAAATTCTTACAAAAACTTTAAGTTTTATTTGTTAAAACAAGATTAATATTATCAGAAAGTTCATTTATATTATAAATTTATTTATACATTGATAAAAAATAAGTTGAAAATTAAAATTTGAAATGAAAAATAAAAAATAAAAAATAATACTTTACTATATAAGCGGAAATGTCGAGAGCTAATCATCTTTCTAGTGATCTTCATTCATGTCTCTATCTGCATAAATTAATTTTTATAGCCCTTTTCTGACTATTACTCACTGTAGAAAAGACTTAAGTTGCTTCACACACTGAGTATTAAAAATTATATTTAAATAACTTAAATATATTAAAATTTAAGTTTAATTGCAAAAAGTTTATGAATGCAATATGATAATATCTTATTCTTTTTACTTTTGAATTTTATTTTTAGATTAATTTAATAAATTATCTATTTTTAATTATATTGATCTTATCTACGATCATAAACAAGATATAATTTAATTAATTTCAATTAAATTTTTATTATGTCTGAAGTATTATGTTGAGTAATTGACTTAGTATAGTTATAAACGAGCGACTTAATTCAAAATTAGCTTAGGTAATTTTATATTTATTTTTTAGAATAACAAAAATTATCAATTGAATTATTGATAAACAAAATTTTTAAAGCTCATATAAAATGAATTCATAAGTTTTATAAAATAAGAATTTCATTATTATAATTTGATATCAATAGTAAGAATCAGCATCTTAAGTTCCCTTCATTGAGAATTTAAGGATGTAATTGAATCAATGAATCGAAACTTTAAAAAATCAAATTTTGTTTCTTAGTAGCTAGTTCTATTATGTGATTTCACTCCTATTAATTGAGTTAATTGGTATAGATTTAAAAATAATCTTTAAAATATATTAATTTTATATTTAAATACTTTATTATTATTGAGCGAGGAAAGATGCGGAGAATGCATTCAAACGGCAAGGGTATGGTTAACAGCAACCACAGCTGGTTAGATGAGTTACTGCAATAGTTGGAGAAGGCGAGGGACATGGAGGAAAGCTTAGTGACGAGTTGCAGCAGCTCTAAGCTGTTCTAAGCTGGGTTCCAAAGTTGAAGTCTTCAAAAACTCTAATCTTAAGAAAGCTGATGTAGGTTTTGCTATTGGAATTACAGGAACCTAATGAGGAGCTTCTAGTACAACATCAAAAAAATAGTGAAAGTGAAGAAAAAAACAGAAAAGTAAGAACTTTAGCAATTCGAGATGGTGCAAATGATGTCAACATGATTAACACAGTCCTAAGAATGTTGAGCTAAAAGCTTGGGTAAAGCCTCCCAAGATGAATATTGGCTCTGCTAAGTTGGTCCTAAAGTGGCTTAGTTTTGGCGGCAACAGTAGTATACTCATCAACGAGAATCGCAAGACTGGTAACAAAATGGCGCTCAATAATAATTAATGTATCATATATAATTAAAGTCTAGAAATTAAATTTTGATTTATAGATTTTTTAATTTACCTATTGCCACTTACTACTACTACTTCTAATTTAATGTGATATTTGCATTGTATTAAAAATATTAAAAAAAACATCAACCAGTAATACTTAATTAAAATTACTTAACGACTTTATCCCAATTCATAATAATTGTAGCAAATGCAAAAAGCTAGAAAATAATTTATTTTGTTACTTTTATCAAGCAATTTTTAATAAAACCAGTTTGTATAAACTTAACTATTTTTATTAATGTTTAATTATTTATTTAATATTGAATAAAGCGTTTTCTGTATTGAAAAACTAATCAGAATATGCTCTAAGTCATTAACTAAATATTCTACAGTAAAGCATATCCCTCTCATAAATAAAACTTCTAATCGCAATAAAATCATAGAAAATCTACAAAATAATTTCTTAAAATCTAAACAATTGAGTAATTACATATAGAATAATTAGAAACTTCATCAATAATGTTCGGTCTATCAAAATATAAAAAAGAGACAGTGTAGAATTAAGTGAAGAAGAATATGGTAATGACGATGAGTAAGATGAAAACTAATACTTTGATAAGGAGTATTACTAAAAATGAATCTTCCTATTAGAAACAGCCTGTACAATTATTGCATTAGAAAAATATAAGGAGATCTTAAATATAAAATGAAAATGAATGATTTACTTAAGTTTAAAATTAACTTAAGAAGAAATAGTATCTAAGAACTGATTATATAATTAATCAATTATCCTTTATGGATGTATAAATTTGCTCATTCCTATCTTTTCTTTTTTTTTTCACCATCTTTTGAGTCTTTAGTAAAGTATCTAAAATCATGGTGATTTGTATTAAAAAATAAATTTCTTTTACCTTCTTTTGAAACTTATAAATTTTAGTGAAAAATTAACAGCTCCGGGAAATTTATCTTAATTTTATATATTTATCTTTTTTTTTAAAAATTATTATCTATAAATAATGAATATCTCCTTGAAAAAAACTACTCAAGACTGTTAGAAACTTCAAGATAATTTTGATGAATTCTGAATTAAAGACAGTAGTATTTAAAAGAGATCGTCGAAATAATAATCCAATTAGAAGGAAGGTTAGATAAAGCATTTTTTACTTCTTCAAATGATTAATAGAGCAGTGGAAGAACTTTGAACGCAATTAACTTAATAGAAGAATGCAATATTTTTGGTTTTCAATTATTGGTTTAAAATAAATGGTGAGGCTACTTGGAGAAAGTGATGGAGAACTTACAGTTCTACCAATTATTCACACATAAAGTAATGTTCAGCAGGTTATTACTAGAGTTATAACCATAATATTGATAAAATAAATATTAAAAAATACTAAAAATAGAGAACTGCAAATGTAGAATAAATTAATTTAATCCTAACTGTAATGATTTTGAGATATTTGTAATTATAGTTTAATTTATAATGAGATTATATTCAAAATTAATTTTTAAACATATTAATAAAAATACTGCAAAAGATTAAGCCTTTTCAAAATTAAAAGTTGCTAAAAAGGAGTGAAAGTTATCTTACTAACTTCAACAAATTAACCACTAAAATGCTAACCTTTACTTCAAGACTCAGCTATTATATCAGCAGCAGCTCAAAACTAGCAGTTATCCACATTTTTTTCTCAAGATAGCACACTAATTGATTTTGCAATTATTAGTGCAATTGCATTATTAAAGCAATCGTAATCTAACCCAGGAAATATCTTTGCAATCAAATGGAAACTTCTTGATAAATTCTATAAGTAAATCAAAGTTTGAACAATCAATCACTCACTTGATATATGATTAAACTATTGCATAAGAATGCACATTTTTATTGTGAGGTTAAGATAAATAATTAAAATTTGTGTAGCTCAATGATGATATCTAGCCAATGTGAAAAGATTAGCAATAAGATTTCGTGGGAAAAAAAAGACATTAGAATAATAAATAGATTCTCTAACAATCTCTAGAAAGATTAAAAACTTGCAATGTTTGAATAGAAGTTTGAGTTAAATAGCGTTTCATGGTAACATTTTGTCATTAACTATGTGAAGGCATGATCGCAGTTTAAGATTTCAGAGATCAAGCAGTAGTTGACTAAATTGAAATCAAAGGAGATCTCTTTTAAGTATTAAACTTCTCATATGATGAATTTAAGGGCAACTAGCATTTCAACCTGAAACACCATACTAGAGTAGCATCTCTAATGTAAATAGAGTCAAGGACGAAATTAGCGGATAGAGAAAATAAACAGGGATCCATTAGAGTGGAAATAGTGTTATAGTATTTTTGGAAAGACCATCAACAATCTAATAATATCAGCAGCTACCATTATACTAAACTTGATATTGCAGTTAAAATAATACAGTCATAAGGATGCTTATGATCAAGCTGAAAATGTTGGGAGATCCTAAAGAGCCAAGAAATAAGAAATAATAGCAATAGTATAAAAAAGCCTAAAAGATTTTGAATAAATATTGAAAAAAAACTACTTTCAAATATCTTACTTCAACAACCAACAATTGAATATATATCATAATTATTTAGATATTAAGCTATAATTAGAAGTTTCTAAAAATTAATGCAATTAGGATTATATTAATTATTTCTCCATTTGCAGCTCTCAAATTTTACTTTTTTTTATGTATTTTATAAATATTTCATTTTTTCTAAAATTTAGATAATTTTATGTAAAATTAATAGTTCACATTTAAGTTTAAAAATTAGAGATTTAATAGGTAAATAAATAATATTATGAATGAATAAATGATAAATGGAATTATACAAAAATATTGTTCATTTTGACTAAAATATATAAGATATTTTGATTAATAAGATTTTCATATATTAGTAATCATCAATTTTATATTTTTAAAATTCACAAAAAATTAAGGGAAGATATTTTAAATTAGATAAATATCAATTTTTAATAAATTTAATAAATGCTATTGCGAAATTTACCCAAATAACTCTATTGCAATAATAATAAGAAAATATCTGTAAAAATTTAACCCAGTTAATTTGAACATTTAGTCCTTAGAAAACACATCTGAAAGAAGGTAATAAGGGCTATTTTCAATAAAAGAAGTCACACCATATCAAGATAAAAAAATTACTTTCTCTATCTGTGGAGATGAAGAGTCATGAGTTCTAATAGAACGAATGAGACTCTTTTCTTCAAAAAAGATAAAAGAGATAGCCATTGAAAGAAATTTCTCAAGAACAAATGATGAAAGTTTAGAATTATACAATGACACTAGTCGTCGTCTAATGAAGCCACTATAAAAAGCAAATGTATAAATAGCTTTATACTAATTGTTTTATAAAAAATTTAAGAGTTTTTAAGCAAGGAATCCTAATATTTTATTTAAAATAAAAAAATAAATTTTTATTTTTAAAAAAATGTTAATTTCCCCTTTTCATGATATTGATATAAATGAAGAGAAAGTCACTTATATTCCATAAATTTATAACTAAAAATCTTTTGATGAGTACTCTTTATTTATAAGCATGAAAAATTATGATATTCAATTAAAAATTAAAGAAATAAAGAATATAAATAAAATTTATCAGTAAACTTGTCAAATTAGATGAAAATGGAAATACTTAAACAGTTTTCTCATCATTCTAGTCACCTTCATAAATATCTCTGAAAGCTTACCAAATTTAAATTTAATCTTTTCAAAAGCTTATGCGCATTCTCCTCTAAAGTCTCCAGCTTATTCATACTGGGTTATATCTTTAAGAAATATTTACTTAGATTAGTTTTTAAAATATTAATCTTAATTATATGGTAATTATTGCATAAATACATTCGATTTGTGAAATTTTATTATAGATAATTAATAAATTAATAAATCATTGCAATTATCTTTCTGGTAACTTATACAACTCGGTGCTTGTTTGATGAGAATCGAAAATTAGCAGGACTTTACTAATAAAGGTACCCCTCTAAAGTATCTCTAAAGTAGAGTTTGCTTGATTTAAATTTTTTGTGATATGTTTTTTTGTTTTTAATGTTCAATTTAAAATCAAGAAAACTCTACTTTAGAGATACTTTAGAGGGGTACCTTTATTAGTAAAGTCCTGCTAATTTTCGATTCTCATCAAACAAGCACCGAGTTGTATAAGTTACCAGAAAGATAATTGCAATGATTTATTAATTTATTAATTATCTATAATAAAATTTCACAAATCGAATGTATTTATACAATATCTTCTTTAAATCTTTTATAAAAATTAATATTTCAAGAAAAGGCATTTTAAACAAGACAGTTAGAAGGCTTGTCTGAAGTATTATTATTTTTTTAACAATGTTCATTTATATATTTGAATTTTTTTATAAATATCTCTCTGATTATACAAAAATCTACTCTTAATATATGGCAAAGGATCCATAATAAAGACAGTAGTGTCTAGCAATTCATTATAATTGACTTTTAAGTTGCTCAAAGTAGTAATTCACAAAAGATCACAATATAATATTATATTATCAGAGGTTTTTTATCATCTAAGTTAATATAAGGAATCAAATATACTTATACCTAAACATATAAAATTAAAAGTAATATATTTAAGAATCATAATTAAATAATTCAATTTAACCTCAATTTTTCACAACTTTTAATGGAGACGATGGTGGAACAGTTACTCTCACATAAAAGTAAGTTAAAATAAGTTACAAAAAGCATTTCTAAACTTTTAGTTTTTAGTGAATTTTTCTGGTTAGAGTAGTTCTAGACATGGAAGGAGACTTCTCAGGCTGTGCTCTAGAGGACACTAAAACTAATTCTGGCAATCTGACGAAGATATTTATGAGGGTGAATGGAGAGATGGCAAAGCTATTTAAGTTATTCCATTTCAATTTAATTCTACAAGTATTCTAATTAATCTAAATTATTTTCTTAATATTTTGTATAATAATTTTTAGGGGTTTTGATTAAAATCAATTAATTAAAAAAAACTTTAATATTTAAAATGAAAAACATGAATAGTCAACAAAAAAATATTTACTGCATATAAATTAGTTAAAAAAAATCTCCAATCTTTTAATTATAAATATATCAATGTTAATTTAAAGATTTCTTATAAAAAATTTGGCTTTATCAATAGAAAATGGTGAAATCTACAGATACTCTAACTCATGAGAATACTATAAACCAATTAAATAGCTCACAAATATAAAACTCAAAAGCCTTACACAACTAATGATTCAAATATATAATTTTCACAAACAATCTTATTTGATAAAAAAAATAACCATTAAACAACATTTATTTAAAATCAATAAAAAGCTACAACTGGAGCATGTTCTTGTGAAAATTTAAGATCATAACCTGCAATCAAACTAATTTTCTTTAAATTTCCCGAAGTTTAAAAAATTCCTAATTAATCATTTTACCAACAGAAAGTTGAACAAGTTGTCGATCTATAATAATATAAATGGCGGAGAAGAAATAATAAGTTTAGAAATATAATAATAGTACTCTGAGAATATTATAAATATTATATTACATACTCCCATATTTGCTTTTATTATTTATGTTATTTCTTAAATTACTTAATTAAAACTCTTCTAAATCATAAGTATGAAAATCCTTCCACATACATTAAGACAAAGCGTCATTAAAATGATAAATAAATCTTGATGTTAATAACAAATTTTTCTTCAACCAAGCACGAATCAGAAATAAAGGTTATAAATAATAAATGGGATTCATTTCATTTACAGTAGATTCAAAATTAAATTGCAATATAAGAATGCATTAAGACTTCATAATTTCAACTTAAATTACTAAACTAAGGGTGCTATAAAAACCTCTAATGATTATCGAAAAAGTTGATATAATAATAAGATTCCTTATTTATAATTGGAAATTTAATATAATTATGAAAAATAAGAGGAAAACTTTATTTTTAATGAATATCAATAATTTAATTAAGTATTTGGTTTAACTTAAAAAGAAATGGAATAAAAGAACAGCTTTGTCATCATTCCACTCACCTTCATAGATATCTCCATCAGCATGAATTAATTTTTCTTATTTTTGTGTTTCTGTTCTTTGCTGAAGCCTCTCTCTCCCCTTCAAGTCTCTGTAGTATTGCTTAAAGAGTAGTAAAATATATTCAGATATTTAAAATGTAACATACAAAATTATTGTGAATGTAATCTTGCTCCATCTTCGTCGAACAAGTTTTCCATTTTGATCTTTAATTATTAATTTTAAATTATCAAATTTCCTATTATAAATAATGAATAATAAAAGTCTTATTATATTAAAATATTTTTTTAGAAGGAGGTGGAACTAGAGGTAGATTATTCACAAAAAATATCAGCTATAAAAATTATATCTATAATTTTTAATTTCTTAAAGGTTACCTGATAAACCACAGATGCTCCAATAGAGGTGCTAATTAAAAACTACATAGTATGGTATTTAGAAGTTATTTAAGATATTGAAGATAATAAGGATATCGAAGATGAGAAAGATAAAACGGTTTCATCTACATTCCAATTTTTATTTGTATAATAAGTATACTAATTAATCATAATCAAAATTATTACAAATTATTTTTTAAAATTCACAGATTAATAAAGGATAATGTCAAAAATAAACTGTTAAATTATAGAGATATAGAGAGTGCAGTAGCTCATAACTCTTTGAGCATCTATTAAATATTCTATTTTAAGAAAAGAAAAACATTTCAAGATGCGATGAAGAAATCTGAGAAGTTAGCAAAAGGCTGTAAGTAAGTTGTGCATCAGCACTATTACAAATAATAAAATTTTATGTTCGTTAGGTTACATAAAAATTTGCAATTTAATAAACTTTTGCAATTATTATTCTATTTTTTTCTTATTTAGAGAGGGCTAACCACATTCATTGCTAGACAGGGTAAAATTTTAATAGCATTGATTTTGGAAATTTGGTGCTAATCATCATTTAAGTAAATCTTTTTAAATAATCTCAAGTATTTATCATATAATGTTCAAATTATGTCTTTCTTTCTATTTAAAAATTCTTTATAAAAAGTTTATAGCCTAATGTCTTTAGGATCTTTTAAATCTGAAGTTAATCCCATCTTTTTATTTGTAGTTTAAACTAATAAAAAGATTTTAAGAACAAAATATATTAAATACTCATATATCTTAATATAATAAATTACTTATTAATATGTTTAAAGCATTATAATATTTTATTAAAGAAACAATTTTATTAGTATAGAATCTAATACGGACTTTATGCTGTGGTATGTATATATTAATTTAGACTTCAATCTTTTGACTTTGACGCTGTCAAAATAAACTCAACCAAGTAGGTACATATGGTACAAGAAGGCCAGTTTGGATACATTATTGCTTTTTATCCTATTAAAATTCGTGATCTTATAATAAGGATAACTTATTATAAAAAATTAAAAAATTAAAGATTTAAAAATGTTCTTAAACTTAATTACAAGAATAATTTTATATCGAATAATAGGTAGTTAAAAGAGTTTTTACAAATTAATAATCAATAATACTATAATAGTCTGTGCCCATTTATACATATTATACTATAATAAGTTTTTATTTATTTATTGGTTTAACTGATAAGTCCTTAAAATAACTATATTCATCATGTAAATTAACAATACCTATTTTAAAGTAATATATGCTATCATGATTCATCTCAAAAGTTTTAATGGATAAAATATATAAACAACAGTCGTTAAGTTGGCAATCTAGCCAAAATATTATTCTAATTCTCAAATAACTATCATCAAATTTTATGGCAATCTTAAGAAAGGATATTATCTATTTCAATATTTTCAATTAAGTATGCAAGAAGCCATTTATTTTAAAAGGGAGTAAGAATTTGTAATCATAAGAACATCAAATATAGTAAATTAACTTGTTTTACCCCAGTAAAACTCAAAATAAAAATCACATCATACATTTCAAATTTGGGTAGTAACCCAAGCTAGATTCCAATAAATCAGTAAATTAATAATAATAGCTAAAATGCATTGAATAATTGGGAAAGCCCTTCATTAACCAAAATAGATAAAAAAAAGGCAATAAGTACCTTACAAACTCATAAATGAGTATTAGTGATCTATATTGTTTTCATAATTAAAAAAAAATAATTTTTTTCCTAGTATTATAAGCGTAGATAAGTTTACTTCAACATACTATAACTTTAATTATGATACTATAGAATAATTAGTTTGTTAAAGTTTTATAACATTTTCTTATTCTAAATTAAGAAAATTATTATCATGAATGTAAAAAATAATGTTTTTAAAGGAAAATATATTGAATTGGAGATTAATAAGGGTCACTCTTGGCAAATGTTTGATAAGAATTATAATTAAAGGAAGAAAAAAAAAGAAAAAAATTAATAAATACAAAAAAAATCATTATTGATTAAGAAATTTATTATTAAATTAGATTGAAACTTGCTCTGAGGGTAAAATGATATACTTCCTCAACAAGGCAATCTAGAAGAATCCTGACCTAATGGAGTCTCTATACTTCATAAGAAGACTACCCTCACACTCACTCAAAAGATAGTGTAGGGACTATACTAAGCTTATTTAGCAGGATTCGATAAAATCTCTAGAGGCTACAAAATTATCTTACTAAACTTATTTAATCAGATATTAAAAAAAAGAATAGAACTGAAACAACTAATTATACTTAAACTACAACATACCTCATTCAGACCCACCCATCAATAATAGCACTAATTTGATATAAAACTTATACTAAACCCATATCAACAGGAGTCTAACGAGGTTTTTGTATACAAACAAGAACTCCAACTCACATTATTATAATCAATCTTTACAGCCATAACGCTTGTTTCCACGAACACAGCTAATATTAAACACGTGTTAAAAATTAAAGAATGGCACTCTAAACTGGTACTAAATACCTCCCACCTTGCAAATGTTATTGAGCTTCCTATCAAACTAAGCAGTGACCTAGTTATTCTAAAAGTAATGGAGGTATTTTAAGAATTTGAATTCAAAGATGTCTCAATCTCAGAAAACCTAAACTAAATTAACAAGTAAGACCCAAAGATGTCCCAATAATCCACCTAAGCTCACTCCCAAGAAATACTAATGGATGATGAGTTTTAGATCATTCAAAAGGGAACTAGCCCCACCCAATAAACAACCTCTCATAATTAAGTGCGTAACAGGTATAACCAAGAAATTTAATCAGTGATGCAGGCACTTAAACCAATGACGCACTTACTATTTAATAATAAAAGAAATTACATTAAACAATTAAAGATTTAAAATTTAAATATATGGAGGCCGAGGATATCAAGGGACTAGTCACAGAAAAACATTGGACTGAATTTGAAGTTATCAACCTTACAAAAATTGCTCAAATCACATTACCCACAAACACATACAATGAGCTTGACCTAAATCAACAATAAGACGGGCAAGTCTTCGGCCAAAGCTTAACAAAATATGCTCTAAAAATTCCAATAATATATTAAAGTCTCTTATGCTGGAGTAGACTTGACAAAACAAAGGTCTTACTAGAGATAGAAAACTAAGACCTAGAAACAGAACACCCAGACAAATGGTTCTACTCATGACAAGTATCCCTTAAACTAGGGGATATATATCTCCAGGAGTAGGAACTATCAATGATGACCCAGAAGCTTACAAATATCTGATGTACGTAGACTAGATCTTATTACAATCAGAAGGTATTTCAAGACCCATAATGCTACAATCACTAGCCTTCATAACAGGCATCATTTTAAACCTAATAGAAGAAGACAAAAAAATAGATATTATTAATCTCATGAATGAATTGGTTAACAAAACATAAGCCTTACAGGAAGAAGAGATATAATCCATGAGGAAGAGTTGAAAGGCTACTACAACTTAAATCCCCTCATAAAAGAAATTCTGGATTTAGATAAAAAATATAACAAGATTAATGAATGAAAGGGCTTGACCGTTACATATATTAACATATATATAAGAACGGGGATTCCCATAGACTTGAATGTGATCGTATTATTATTATTATTATTATTATTATTATTATTATTATTATTATTATTATAATAATTATTATTATTTAAAAATCTAAATTTTTTGTATTTAACTTAAAAGCTAAATGATTCATTATAAAGCAAACAAATAATTTTATTATAAAAAAAGAATCTAAAAATATATACATAATAAATTTATCAATAAGTAAAAAATAACTTTAAAAAATGATTGATAATATATGTGTAATCTATAAAAATAAAAAAACTTTAATAAAAATGAAAATAATATAAGAAAATAATAAAATTAAATGTGAAAACATCAAATTAAAAAAAATAATAGAATGATATAACGAAATGAAAATTAATAGAATTCGAAAAAAATAATTAAATATTTAAAATAATAAAAAAATATAAAAAAATGTGGTACACAGGAAATCGGTTGAAATTCCAAATTCTAGCGTCAAAATGCGGTCGAGTGTACTTCTCATGTCACGTAGTACTTTTTCATTTCTTCACTGAACATATTGTATTACTCGTACTCCACTAAATTCAATGTTGAATTTTACGAATATTGAATGATTAAGTGAATCGCATCTGTCGTTGTGGAGAAATTGCATAAATAAACTTTTCTTGTGCGGAGGAACTTTTCCCTCTCGAGTGACACAAAATAAGTGGTTGAGTATGCACATTCTTTCACGCAATAGTCTTTATTCTTTTAGTTGGGCATGCAAAACATAATTAGATATAGTATTTCCAATGACGAGAATCACGCAGAAACAATTTTCACTCATTTCCCTTCACTGCCAGCTGAGATTTAGTGAAAACAAACTAAATTTGTTCAAAGGCCTTGCTGAACATCAATCGAATTGCGAGGGACACCACCTCGTAAAAAACGGGAAAAGTCGATAAGCAGGAAACCAAAGACACTGATTAGGAAAAGAAGGTGACTGGAGCAGATTAAAAATTTGTAAAATTTCAAATGAGGAAAGTTCGCCCGATGAAGCAGATAGTGATGTGACAAAAGCACAAAAGAAAATATTGAAAAAAATAAAAAATAAATTTTGTATATTTTTGAAATGCAGTTTTACCACTAGTGCAAAAACTAAAAATACCCTAATATGTAAAAACACAAAAATATATTTTGCACTACTATTATATAATAGTAATATTATAAAATTAAAAAAAAATTCTAAGAAATGCGGGCTCTACAGAGCCCACATATTATTATACTAATAACGCGATTATTACGTTAGAGTAAAAACACAAAAATATATTTAATACACTATTATATAATAGTAATATTATAAAAATAAAAAAAAAATATAAGAAATGCGGGCTCTACAGAGCCCGCATATAATTATACTAATAACGCGATTATTACGTTAGAGTGATCCAACATTAGGAAAGCACTAAGATGTGTTTGATTGATGCATGTGAATAATAGAGTGTAAAGGCCTGCCTAGAAGCAATGAATTATGTGAAAAGCTAATGAGGTGAGCAGGAGAAGGAGGCTGGATTGGGGAGTGGTAGTAAAATAATAGTAATATTACTTATAATTAGTTGATGGAATTTTTATTTTTATTTTTTCAATATGTCAAAATTGCCCATTTTGTCGTTTCTGATTTTGGGAATTGGTTTTTACCCTAGTTGCAAAATGTTTTTAACAGCAGTGCTCTGTAAATGTGAACGAGCCCTATGAGCGTCAAGGGGTTTCGGGGTCGGCCAGAGTTTTCTCAATGTGGTACACAGGAAATCGGTTGAAATTCCAAATTCTAGCGTCAAAATGCGGTCGAGTGTACTTCTCATGTCACGTAGTACTTTTTCATTTCTTCACTGAACATATTGTATTACTCGTACTCCACTAAATTCAATGTTGAATTTTACGAATATTGAATGATTAAGTGAATCGCATCTGTCGTTGTGGAGAAATTGCATAAATAAACTTTTCTTGTGCGGAGGAACTTTTCCCTCTCGAGTGACACAAAATAAGTGGTTGAGTATGCACATTCTTTCACGCACAGTCTTTCGTCTTTTAATTGGTCATGCAAAACATAATTAGATATAGTATTTCAAATGACGAGAATCACGCAGAAACAATTTTCACTAATTTCCCATCACTGCCAGCTGAGATTTAGTGAAAACAAAATAAATTTGTTCAAAGGCCTTGCTGAACATCAATCGAATTGCGAGGGACACCTCGTAAAAAACGGGAAAAGTCGATAAGCAGGAAACCAAAGACACTGATTAGGAAAAGAAGGTGACTGGAGCAGATTAAAAATTTGTAAAATATCAAATGAGGAAAGTGCGCCCGATGAAGCAGATAGTGATGTGACAAAAGCAGAATAGAAAATATTGAAAAAAATAAAAAATAAATTTCGTATATTTTTGAAATGCAGTTTTACCACTAGTGCAAAAACTAAAAATACCCTAATATGTAAAAACACAAAAATATATTTTGCACACTATTATATAATAGTAATATTATAAAATTAAAAAAGAATTCTAAGAAATGCGGGCTCTACAGAGCCCACATATTATTATACTAATAACGCGATTATTACGTTAGAGTAAAAACACAAAAATATATTTTGTATACTATTATATAATAGTAATATTATAAAAATAGAAAAAAAATTCTAAGAAATGCGGGCTCTACAGAGCCCGCATATAATTATACTAATAACGCGATTATTACGTTAGAGTGATCCAACATTAGGAAAGCACTAAGAGTGTTTGATTGTGCATGTGAATAATAGAGTGTAAAGGCCTGCCTAGAAGCAATGAATTATGTGAAAAGCTAATGAGGTGAGCAGGAGAAGGAGGCTGGATTGGGGAGTGGTAGTAAAATAATAGTAATATTACTTATAATTAGTTGATGGAATTTTTATTTTTATTTTTTCAATATGTCAAAATTGCCCATTTTGTCGTTTCTGATTTTGGGAATTGGTTTTTACCCTAGTTGCAAAATGTTTTTAACAGCAGTGCTCTGGAAATGTGAACGAGCCCTATGAGCGTCAAGGGGTTTCGGGGTCGGCCAGAGTTTTCTCAATGTGGTACACAGGAAATCGGTTGAAATTCCAAATTCTAGCGTCAAAATGCGGTCGAGTGTACTTCTCATGTCACCAAGTACTTTTTCATTTCTTCACTGAACATATTGGATTACACGTACTCCACTAAATTAAATGGTGAACTTTACGAATATTGAATGATTAAGTGAATCGCATCCGCCGTTGTGGAGAAATTGCAAAAATAAACTTTTCTTGTGCGGAGGAACTTTTCCCTCTCGAGTGAAACAAAATAAGTGGTTGAGTATGCACATTCTTTCACGCAATAGTCTTTATTGTTTTAGTTGGGCATGCAAAACATAATTAGATATAGTATTTCCAATGACGAGAATCACGCAGAAACAATTTTCACTCATTTCCCTTCACTGCCAGCTGAGATTTAGTGAAAACAAACTAAATTTGTTCAAAGGCCTTGCTGAACATCAATCGAATTGCGAGGGACACCTCGTAAAAAACGGGAAAAGTCGATAAGCAGGAAACCAAAGACACTGATTAGGAAAAGAAGGTGACTGGAGCAGATTAAAAATTTGTAAAATATCAAATGAGGAAAGTGCGCCGATGAAGCAGAAGTGATGTGACAAAAGCACAAAAAAAAAAATTGAAAAATAAAAAATAAATTTCGTATATTTTGAAATGCAGTTTTACCACTAGCTGCCAAAAACTAAAATACCCTATAGACAAAAACACAAAAATATATTTTGCAATACTAATTATTATAATAGTAATATTATAAACAAAAAAAATATTCTAAGAATGTGGCTCGACAAGCCCACATATTATTATACTAATAACGCGATTATTACGTTAGAGTAAAAACACAAAAATATATTTTGTATACTATTATATAATAGTAATATTATAAAAATAGAAAAAAAATTCTAAGAAATGCGGGCTCTACAGAGCCCGCATATAATTATACTAATAACGCGATTATTACGTTAGAGTGATCCAACATTAGGAAAGCACTAAGATGTGTTTGATTGATGCATGTGAATAATAGAGTGTAAAGGCCTGCCTAGAAGCAATGAGTTATGTGAAAAGCTAATGAGGTGAGCAGGAGAAGGAGGCTGGATTGGGGAGTGGTAGTAAAATAATAGTAATATTACTTATAATTAGTTGATGGAATTTTTATTTTTATTTTTTCGATATGTCAAAATTGCCCATTTTGTCGTTTCTGATTTTGGGAATTGGTTTTTACCCTAGTTGCAAAATGTTTTTAACAGCAGTGCTCTGTAAATGTGAACAAGCCCTGTGAGCGTCTAGGGGTTTCGGGGCTGGCCAGAGTTTTCTCAATGTGGTACACAGGAAATCGGATGAAATTCTAAATTCTCGGGTCAAAATGCGGTCGAGTGTACTTCTCATGTCAGCAAGTACTTTTTTATTTCTTCACTGAACAATTTGAATCAAATGAAGTCCACTAAATTCAATGGTGAACTTTACGAATATTGAATGATTAAGTGAATCGCATCCGCCGTTGTGGAGAAATTGCAAAAATAAACTTTTCTTGTGCGCAGGAACTTTTCCCTCTCGAGTGAAACAAAATAAGTGGTTGAGTATGCACATTCTTTCACGCAATAGTCTTTATTGTTTTAGTTGGGCATGCAAAACATAATTAGATATAGTATTTCCAATGACGAGAATCACGCAGAAACAATTTTCACTCATTTCCCTTCACTGCCAGCTGAGATTTAGTGAAAACAAACTAAATTTGTTCAAAGGCCTTGCTGAACATCAATCGAATTGCGAGGGACACCTCGTAAAACGGGAAAAGTCGATAAGCAGGAAACCAAAGACACTGATTAGGAAAAGAAGGTGACTGAGCAATTAAAATTTGTAAAATTTTCAATGCAGGTAGTGCGCCGATGAAGCAGATAGTGATGTGACAAAAGCAGAATAGAAAATATTGAAAAAAATAAAAAATAAATTTCGTATATTTTTGAAATGCAGTTTTACCACTAGTGCAAAAACTAAAAATACCCTAATATGTAAAAACACAAAAATATATTTTGCACACTATTATATAATAGTAATATTATAAAATTAAAAAAGAATTCTAAGAAATGCGGGCTCTACAGAGCCCACATATTATTATACTAATAACGCGATTATTACGTTAGAGTAAAAACACAAAAATATATTTTGTATACTATTATATAATAGTAATATTATAAAAATAGAAAAAAAATTCTAAGAAATGCGGGCTCTACAGAGCCCGCATATAATTATACTAATAACGCGATTATTACGTTAGAGTGATCCAACATTAGGAAAGCACTAAGATGTGTTTGATTGATGCATGTGAATAATAGAGTGTAAACGCCTGCCTAGAAGCAATGAATTATGTGAAAAGCTAATGAGGTGAGCAGGAGAAGGAGGCTGGATTGGGGAGTGGTAGTAAAATAATAGTAATATTACTTATAATTAGTTGATGGAATTTTTATTTTTATTTTTTAAATATGTCAAAATTGCCCATTTTGTCGTTTCTGATTTTGGGAATTGGTTTTTACCCTAGTTGCAAAATGTTTTTAACAGCAGTGCTCTGGAAATGTGAAGGCGCGGGGGGAAAAAAAAAGGAGGAGCGCACCTATGAGCGTGCTAGGGTTTCGGGGTCGGCCAGAGTTTTCTCAATGTGGTACACAGGAAATCGGTTGAAATTCCAAATTCTAGCGTCAAAATGCGGTCGAGTGTACTTCTCATGTCACGTAGTACTTTTTCATTTCTTCACTGAACATATTGTATTACTCGTACTCCACTAAATTCAATGTTGAATTTTACGAATATTGAATGATTAAGTGAATCGCATCTGTCGTTGTGGAGAAATTGCATAAATAAACTTTTCTTGTGCGGAGGAACTTTTCCCTCTCGAGTGACACAAAATAAGTGGTTGAGTATGCACATTCTTTCACGCATAGTCTTTATTGTTTTAGTTGGGCATGCAAAACATAATTAGATATAGTATTTCCAATGACGAGAATCACGCAGAAACAATTTTCACTCATTTCCCTTCACTGCCAGCTGAGATTTAGTGAAAACAAACTAAATTTGTTCAAAGGCCTTGCTGAACATCAATCGAATGCGAGGGTCACCTCGTAAAAAACGGGAAAAGTCGGTAAGCAGGAAACCAAAGACACTGATTAGGAAAAGAAGGTGACTGGAGCAGATTAAAAATTTGAAAAATTTCAAATGAGGTAAGTGCGACCCCGATGAAGCAGATAGTGATGTGACAAAGCACAAAAAAGAAAATATTGAAAAATAAAAATAAATTTCGTATATTTTTGAAATGCAGTTTTACCGCTAGTGCAAAAACTAAAAATACCCTAATAGGTAAAAACACAAAAATACATTTTGCATACTATTATATAATAGTAATATTATATAAATTAAAAAAAAATTCTAAGAAATGCGGGCTCTACAGAGCCCGCATATAATTATACTAATAACGCGATTATTACGTTAGAGTAAAAACACAAAAATACATTTAATACACTATTATATAATAGTAATATTATAAAAATAAAAAAAAAATTCTAAGAAATGCGGGCTCTACAGTGCCCGCATATAATTATACTAATAACGCGATTATTACGTTAGAGTGATCCAACATTAGGAAAGCACTAAGATGTGTTTGATTGATGCATGTGAATAATAGAGTGTAAAGGCCTGCCTAGAAGCAATGAATTATGTGAAAAGCTAATGAGGTGAGCAGGAGAAGGAGGCTGGATTGGGGAGTGGTAGTAAAATAATAGTAATATTACTTATAATTAGTTGATGGAATTTTTATTTTTATTTTTTCGATATGTCAAAATTGCCCATTTTGTCGTTTCTGATTTTGGGAATTGGTTTTTACCCTAGTTGCAAAATGTTTTTAACAGCAGTGCTCTGTAAATGTGAACGAGCCCTATGAGCGTCTAGGGGTTTCGGGGTCGGCCAGAGTTTTCTCAATGTGGTACACAGGAAATCGGTTGAAATTCCAAATTCTAGGGTCAAAATGCGTTCGAGTGTACTTCTCATGTCAGCAAGTACTTTTTTATTTCTTCACTGAACATATTGGCTTACACGTACTCCACTAAATTCAATGGTGAACTTTACGAATATTGAATGATTAAGTGAATCGCATCTGCCGTTGTGGAGAAATTGCATAAATAAACTTTTCTTGTGCGTAGGAACTTTTTCCTCTCGAGTGACACAAAATAAGTGGTTGAGTATGCACATTCTTTCACGCAATAGCCTTTATTGTTTTAGTTGGGCATGCAAAACATAATTAGATATAGTATTTCAAATGACGAGGATTACGCAGAAACAATTTTCACTCATTTCCCATCACTGCCAGCTGAGATTTAATGGAAACAAATTAAATTTGTTCATAGGCCTTGCTGAACATCAATCGAATTGCGAGGGTCACCTCGTAAAAAACGGGAAAAGTCGGTAAGCAGGAAACCAAAGACACTGATTAGGAAAAGAAGGTGACTGGAGCAGATTAAAAATTTGAAAAATTTCAAATGAGGTAAGTGCGCCCGATGAGAGATAGTGATGTGACAAAAGCAGAATAGAAAATATTGAAAAAAATAAAAAATAAATTTCGTATATTTTTGAAATGCAGTTTTACCACTAGTGCAAAAACTAAAAATACCCTAATATGTAAAAACACAAAAATATATTTTGCACACTATTATATAATAGTAATATTATAAAATTAAAAAAGAATTCTAAGAAATGCGGGCTCTACAGAGGCCACATTTATTATACTAAATAAGCGATTATTACGTTAGAGTAAATACCAAAATTACTTTAATACATCTTTCCATATAATTATATTAATAAAATAAAAAAAATTCTAAGAAATGCGGGCTCTACAGAGCCCGCATATAATTATACTAATAACGCGATTATTACGTTAGAGTGATCCAACATTAGGAAAGCACTAAGCTGTGTTTGATTGATGCATGTGAATAATAGAGTGTAAAGGCCTGCCTAGAAGCAATGAATTATGTGAAAAGCTAATGAGGTGAGCAGGAGAAGGAGGCTGGATTGGGGAGTGGTAGTAAAATAATAGTAATATTACTTATTATTAGTCGATGGAATTTTTTATTTTTATTTTTTTCAATATGTCAAAATTGCCCATTCTGTCGTTTCTGATTTTGGGAATTGGATTTTACCCTAGTTGCAAAATGTTTTTAGCAGCAGTGCTCTGGAAATGTGAACAGGCCCTATGAGCGTCTAGGGGTTTCGGGGCTCGCCAGAGTTTTCTCA
>ARYC01025466.1:0-29475 GCA_000711775.1 Oxytricha trifallax
CTAGAATTCTACATCTTTAGTAGGAAGGATTGTGATGGGTTTTCGTTTTACATTTGAGAAAAGAGAGGGAACTTAATTTTGCCGCCTAATATTCTTAATTTAAAAATTATGAATTTAAATATTATCTTAATTAAGTCTTAATTAATTCTTAATTAATTAAAGGCTAAAACCCTCTTATAAACAAATTTTAAAAGCAAATAAACCCTTTAATGCTACCTATAATTAAATCCAAGCGACAAAAAGATTTGGTCATCAAATGTTCCGCATGAGTAAGTTTCTAATGGGACTGGTTTTTGGTAATCATAATTTTTTGAGAAATTCAAGCCTCATAAAGATGCCCAAAAATATTTAAGAATTCTTAATTAACTTAATTATTTAATATGAACTAATTAAGATTTAGCAGTCTAAAAGGAGATATAAGGCGCCTAACTATTCTGTAATTTCAAGAACACTGGTATTATTTATGTAATTCTTGAAGAATGAACTCCTTACTTAATGGTTTTGTAAACTAGAAAATCAGGGAGGCTTTGATTTAAGTGGTAAGTGAACGGGTAACCCAAGTTTTTGGATTATAATGGCACTTTAAGTGGTATAGAAGGCAATTTTATCAATAATGTATGAATAACAATAAGTTAAGAAGTCTTATCTATTAATAAATAAAGCAAGAAAAAACTCACAAATACTAAGTGGGCTATCAACATGAAGTATATCTTAAGATTTAAAAATATTACACTCTAGACAAAGACATTCTCTTTATTTATACTGTCTTTGTTTATATTTACAAATTTCAATTGATTTCTACAATCAAAAAATTCTACCTTGCTTAATTTTTCATTTCTACTTCCTCTATTTTTTTATTCTCTTTATATATAATATTACTAGATATTTCTCTTTCAAATTAAAAATTAATTCATACTTTGAATTTGAGATATTTACATAGTAAAATTAGTATAATTATGATATCTAAAATTAATTTATAAAGGTAATCATACAATTATAATCTATTATAATTGTTTTCAGCTAAAATTGAAGCTTATAAAACCTCTTTTCATTTAAAAAATATTTAAACTAAATAGAAATAAAATGCTTTTCTTTTTTATAAATAAATAATAAATTTATTTAAAAATCTCTTAATAATTTTGATTTAGAGTTTTATATAATAAAACAATCAAATAAAAATTAATTTATTAATTACTAAATTATTATCATGTATATTATTCTATTTTTAGCTTTTGCATTTTTTAGGATTACTAGTACATTTAATAAAAGATGTTTAGATAAAGTGAAATTTAATCTGAAATACATACTTTGTCTTTTTTCTATATTAGGAAACATCTTATTAATGAGCATAATCTCTTAATAATCTTGCAAATCGGAAGGTAAGATTCCTTATATAACTTAGCCGTCTTTTTGGGGTCACTTTCCTTTACACTGTTCTAGCCATCTGCTCCTTTAATTCATTGTCATAGCGCCAATAGAACCCAAAATCTCTGTCTTTGAGATAATGTATATGACTCGTGTGAAAATAGCCTAGGCATGGTAGGGTTGTTCTATAGCGTTATATAAACGGAGGTAAGAAATTTTCCTCGATCGAGAGAGGGACCACATGAATATCTGGTTAACCCAATATTCACCTAGTATTCACTCTCCTTATTTTGCACTATAAATTATGCAGTGTGTCCCTCATCATTTTCATCTATCACTTGAGGTAATCTAGCCTCGATTTTAGCTACGGAGGACCACCCAGAAAGATGCACTAATAATTTCTATCATGCTCTATCTCATTCAAACATAAATATTACTATATTAACCTATCACAATGATTGATACCAGTCTAGCTTTGCTTGAGCATATCTAATCTGATCTATTATAGCACTTTGCTCGAAATAGAACTAAGACTGTGGCGACCCTTAATCTTTTAGATGCAACTAAACTACAGAATAAGAAGCTCTTTGCTAGAAGTTCTTTAGAATAATTATATTATTTTGAAGCGGTGTAATAATTAAGCTAAAAAAATATAATTTTTGGTGAACAAACTGACTAATTAAGACTAAACATGTTTAAAACTAAATATTAAATTAAATATGTTCTTAGATACTCGACCGCAGATTGTTATGTATAAAAAAATTTTACGGAAAAGCTCCTTTAATAATATAATAAAATTACAAATAAGTATAATAGATTTCTCAATAAATTTTTTTAAAGATTGAATTTTATATTAGTTTAATATATAACAAATAAATTAAAGCATAAATTACTATTTAAGAAGTAAAATCTAAAAGTAATGATTCTTAATATTGAAGCAAGCTAAATAAAGAAATTCGATCTATTATACATATTTAAAAAAAAAGTAATGATATATTTATTTCACTTAATTTAAATTAAATTATATAATTAAGGATCTTTACAGCAGAAAAGTTTTATTCATAACAATATATTTCTTTGAATGCAAGATTTTGGAATCTTGCCCTCGTATAATAACTTTATTATCCCACCATCAGCCATTAAGTATGAGATTGTACAGATCTAAGTTTTAAAGGCTGGATTGCAAAGACTACACTTTTAAGCTCCCTAAACTTAGTACGAGCCGAAATAATGGTCACTCTTTACAATTATGAATACTTCATTGCCTAACTATCACTATTTAAGAAGATGTGATTTGTTTTAATCGGCAGATGGTTTAGGATATAAATAAATAATTTTCTATTGATTATTATACGAACGATTTCTATAAACTTTAAAGGAATTCTTTATTGGTAATACCTCTTGTAAATAAAGGAATTTAATTTTTCTGATTTTTAAAAAAAGCTTTCTTAAGCTTTTAACTTTTTAAGGAGTTTCTAGAGCCAGCTAAAACAGCTCTCTGACTACAATTAAAACCTTATCTAGGATAGTCGTTGGTATGTGAGTTAAATGGAGTGTTAATTATATATAAATCGTAATTTGAGTTCCTATCATTATTTTCTTATTTCTTGAATTCATCCATAAATTGTTGTCTATCATCAGTTAATCTATATTTGTTTTTCATAAATGGTATTATTAGTTAATTTCTTGCTCTTAATACATGAAAATATTACCCACATTAATACTCTTGTTTATAATTATATTTTTGCATGAAATGGGGATACATTGTCTTGTTTTATTCATCCAGAATGGCTGTCACAATTTCTCTGATCATCATTCTTGGCTAATAGTTTTTTTGTTCATTATTAAATTAAAACTGAATTAAAAGGAACATACCCTAAATTCTCACTCAACTCGTCACAAATGAAAACTGACTTAGAAAATCTAATCTACCCCCTATCCTAACTGTACCAATCATAACGAATGGTCCTAATCTCGCTTAAAGCTAATCAACTCATCTATAGGAAACTATAGAATTCGGGTATGGCTACCAGACTTAGCAAAAGAGAAAGGTCCTTGATACTCAGAACCTGGTACTTACTACTTAGCTTAAAAACATTCCAAGTCTACTTGAGCAATGAGTCAAGCTCTCAACAAGCAGCCACAGGGCAGATCATTAACTTCCTAACAAGCTGGAAACTTAAAAACCAGCTTTTACTTCAACTAGTTCAAAAAACCATGAAGATTTCAAAGGAAGCACATAAAAGGTCACTTCAACTAAACTGCTCATTTTCAGACATTTTTGACAGTTCCTATTCAATAGGAGAAGATTCAGACCTATCTAGTACCCCTAGATAGGTGCCACGTCACAGATCGATACCCATCCGACCAAAACACCCGACCAGAAACTGTTCAACTTCGCAAACTATTTGGAACCTACACCCACTAGTGAATAAAGTGATAGCTTTACTTGGATGTTTGCATAGTCAGTATAACAAAGGCTAGATGAAAGACTAGACGATAGCTCAAACACTTAACCCTCAACTTAATCAACAAATCTTCCAGATATTATCATGGAAGTAGTCAAGTAACCTCCTTTTCCAAAACAATAACATGAAGAGGAAAAATAACCACACAAGCCAACCTAGTCAATATAATAACCAATAAGACCCTAAGAAAAAATAAAACCTAAACAGATGGTTCCATAAAAACCATCACTCTAATAAATCCTTTCCTTCAAAGCACAGAATACCAAATCTTCCATTGACATGACCTAGGAAGAATTAATAAGATATAAATCAAAAATACGGTACTCACTCATTCAAACAACTTGAGAAATATCTCTTCTTCCTTAAAAACCTGGAAGCAAAGAAAAAGGTATTCACTAGATAAGAAAACTAGATTGCACTCATCTCCAACAGGAGACATGTTGAGAATATAGTCAGGGGAAAGGTAGGTGGATACTAGCAGGCCCATATATAAAACATAGTAGATGCAATAGAAGTCTATGAAAAAGACAGCTACGAATTCAACCCCAACAAAGAAATCTATAAGGAAATCTACTCTGACTGTATAAGGGTACTGACTCATGTAAGAAAAAAAACAAACTAAAAGCAATAATTCGAAGGAGGAGAAATGGAACTCACTCCAGAGAACCCTAACATAAACGGTAACTCTGACTGACAGAGCTACTCAAGTCACTATGACAACAATAGTGATGACTGGGAGGAATACTGAATAAGTCCAACAATCAAAAATCGAAGCTGTAAGAAATTCGTCGTGTTGACAACTATAGAAAAGATACAGACTCATACACTAACAAATTTCCATAGTTTATATAAGTTTTAGTTTGAATTAAATTAAAAACTAGTCACGCGAAAAATGACTTGATCCTTAACAATTATTCTATACTCGTAATACCTGAGCCCTAGATGTGAGTTAATTATTATTATTATTATTATTATTATTATGTTTTTGTATCATCAACTGCTGCAAGTTGTGCAATTTTTCTATAAATGTAGTGGCAATTTAGAGAATGCAGCTCTGTAGTCTAGGATGTCAAGAGAAACATTACCGAGGATGAGAACTGTATAGAATAGTATGAATGGTTCTTCTTTAATGAGGTTATCCTCTGATATTCCAAGAGTTAATAATTATGATAAATCGATAGAAAAATCAAAGATTTATAATAAAATGATCAATACTACTATGAATATTTTTTCGAAACAAAATGGAAGAAGAAAAACTTTTTCCATTCTTATATTTAAAGACATATCACCATCCCTAAATATTATCACACCTTTCCTTGTCCTTTATATTTCTTTGCGAAGGTTTAGCTAGAATCAATAACTTATCTTTTAGTTAATGTCAGTCCTTTACTTTACAAGTATGATTTCTTAATGATAAAAAGATTAGATATGTTTTTCGTAAAAAAACATTTTTAGTGAGTGTAACTGCTCCACCAGCATCGCCATTAAAAGTTTTCATATTACTATTGATCATTTTATTATAATCTTCTATTTTTCATTCTATTTATCATAAACATTTTGAATGAATTTAAATTTAAATTTATCAGGTGGTTTTTATAGTAGAAGTGAAGTCTTCAATAATAAGGTAACCTGTAATATTTTATAACAATAATTGAATAATTCAGATTAAATTTTCATTTTAACGCTTACTATTATAGAATAATTATTTATGTTTTAATAAAGATGGAATATATAACTTGGGTTTTTCCAACAAAAACAAAATCTTAAATTTTAATATCGTAAGAGTTATCTTGATATGTCTGCAATTTGTTATAGGCAAGATTAAAGAGTCATGCAGCTGCGATAAAAATTTCTTAAAGTACTGAAATCCATAATTTTGTTTTTGAGGTCAATCTTCATAGTTTTTATAGCTCTTTAATGGCATTCTAGATGTTAAAACTCATAAAGAATCGACCCTTAGATTATGATTTGTAATTTGTATTTTTGATTTATTCATAATAAGATTTAACTCAAATTATCGACACATTTATTCAAGAATCTTTGATTTACTTATAGTACATTAATTCGTTCGTCTAGACTAATCTTAGTAAGTATAGATTTGATTTTAACATTGCTAAATTTAAATAAAAGCTAGTTTAATTTTAAAAAATGTCAGCTAATAATTTCTTTTGACTTCTAAAAGAGATTAATATTGAATATGCATGGTAATTTACAAATATTTCAGTAATTTCTTCACATATAATTTATTTAATTAACTTAAAAAATTATTTGGAATTAATCTATAATTGATTATTAAATAATATAAAAACAATCCTTTAAATTGTTTCTAATTAAGTTGTTTTTTATATAAAAGTTTTATTGTTAATTGAATAATTGAATTTCTTTTTTATAAATCAGTTGACTCTATTTACCTTACATAATTTAATTTTATATTTCTATAAAGAATAATAACTCAGCTGCCTGATCAAGAAAGAATAAAAAAAGCAAAAATAAACTATATTATTTAACGAATACGAATAAAGTAAATGGAAGATTACCAAAATAGGGAGATATATTATATATATATATATATAAACATATATAATTTATATTATATATGTCTTTAAAAATATTTATTTATTAAACTAATTTAAACAAAAATTGAATAATTCTATAAGAATCTTATAAATTTAGTTTTTAAATATATATTATGAATAATACTAAAGTTAAAATGAAAATTATATTTAATTTTAAAATTTCAGATTATTATTCACTAATTCTTAAAAATAAATAATAGATTAAATGAATTAATGCTAATTTTTATTAAAATAATTTATTTTTTATTAATTGACATAATAGTATGCAATCATAATTCATTCTAAGTAATTTGTTATTAATGGATGAATATATAAAAAAGATAAACACCTAATGATGGAATACCTCATAAAATCGTCTTTCTAGCAAGGAACCTTGGAGTGCATTATTCTCCTTCATTCAAGAACCCTTAATTTTAATTTTTTAAAAGCAGTAAGATAGTAACTGTAATTGCAAGACAAATGAGAATGATAAAGTCTCATTTAGCGAAGAAGATTATTAGCTTATGT
The DNA here is from genome assembly GCA_000711775.1 of Oxytricha trifallax. Taxonomy (NCBI): domain Eukaryota; phylum Ciliophora; class Spirotrichea; order Sporadotrichida; family Oxytrichidae; genus Oxytricha; species Oxytricha trifallax. Next base: position 6,917 of record ARYC01025466.1, read on the forward strand.
GAAAGCATTTATTTATTTAATTTAGAATGCTTTTACTCTGAGAAATTTAATGCACGGGCTTCGATTACCACGAAACTCTAGGGCTATTGGGTATGAAATTGGAAGAACCGTCGAAACCACTCTTGCCCAGTTTAAAACATCAGATTATATTGTATTTTAAAAGCTTGCAATATCTAAGATGCTTTATTGTTAAACAACATAATCATAGATAGTATAAATGAGTAATTTTTAACCAGGTATAGATTAAATTTTTCTCCTATACTAAAAAATTCTCTTTGTTTAAGATTGATTATTTCTCAACTTTAAATCACAAGCTTATCATCCAGTATATTATAAATCCTTTTCTTTCTCCTATAATTATTTCCTGTATATGTTCCTAGGCAGCATGCTAAAAATTAAGTATATTAAATTATATTAAAATGCCTCTGTGAATTTAATAGAACAGTTTTCATTATTTACTATAGAATCCAATAATTTATTTGTTTTCCTTAACTGCTAAAATATATCTTATACTTCAAACTATTTTATTTTGATTGATGAGCTATACAATCCCCCATCGTATATAGAAGATTTAACTTCCTTAACAAGTCTTTGATATATCCCTAGGTATAATGCTTATCTTCTGGCAAAAAGTAGTATCTATTGTTTCATGATTATAAAATCTTTTGAATATTTTGAATTAGTTATTCAACAAATTTTTGAATCTTATACTTGAATGGAAGCTACTTCTCTCGCAATAATGGGCATCTTATATTATACTTTGTTGAGAAAATACATGAAATTTATTAAGAGTAAAAACGAAATCTATATTAAAATACTGACCTATATTTTATCCTTAATTCATTTCTTTTATATAATGTTGAAATTGATTAATTAACATCCAAAATAGTAGGATAATGTTCAGATTTTTATTTTGAAATATACAAAATAATAAACAAATATTAGACTTATAAGGATACTTATGGTGTTATAAGAAAATTATAAAAAAATTATTTTTTTAAATCATATTAATTAAATATAACCTGAGCTATGCATAAAAGAGGACTGAACAATATTATTAATTAATATTATAATAAATAGTTCTTAATTTAATTGAACTATTTAGTATGTTAAAAATATAATAATTATAAAAATTATTTATTATTTTTATATGGAAGTGCTATATTGTTAATGCAAACAAATTAACAAAAAATTAACTAATTTTAATATCTCAATTTATAAGCATTTGAGCGTTGTAAGAAGTTTGAAAATAATATTTTTTTTAAAATTATAAACTAGAATGAATTTTATATATTCTGGCACTTTTAATTTGACATTAACATCCAGATTTTGTTTTCTGGCAATATATTATAATGGTAAATCTCTCAAATAAAGATTTGAACTTTCTATAGATAATTGGAGAAACTTAATATATTCTATCTATAGGTAGGTGGAGTAATTTACTTAAAACAACTCTTGCTATTTAGTTCAGTGAAATGGACAATGTAAAAAATGAAATTTATAGTTTTGCAGCAAAATTAAACCATACATTCGTAAAGAAATACTCTAGAAATTCATGTAGCATAATTATGCATCACAAAAAAGAAACTAAGTTTTTCCATTTTTATTAGTGAATATTTTACTCAAAATTTGTCTTGAAAAAAGAGATGGATTTCAGTAATATTAAAGGCACTCTAAAGGCTATAGAGTCTCCTTATAATAGAAGCTCATTGAATGAAATGACACAATATTCATTATAAACTTCATAATTTGAACCTTTTTCATGTTCTATTTACGCTATTAATATTTTTATTCTCCAAAGTGGAGATATATTTCACATTCTTTTTGAACAAGCAATTCATTCAGAATTAATGACAAGTCACTTTATTCTTTATGGAGGCTAAATGTTTAAATGAGGGATGCACTAGTTGCTGATTCATTACTTCATTCATTCTATTAAGAAGTTATTATATCTATAATATTACTTAATAATTCAAATCACTGAAAATAATAAATTATGAATAATTTAGGTATTTTCAACATATGACCGCAATACTTCTAATTAAATACTTGTATACTTTTGCAAATTTTATACTAATGTATCAATCTTAAATATTGAAAAGCATGTGAAATAATTATTACATTATTACCCAATATTTCACAAGAGTCTTTAATATTGGCTCTTCTATACGCCTTTAGTTTAAGAAAGCTATTATTCTGCAAATTTAAGCGTCATCTCCATAACAGATATCTATTTGTATTATTGTTGTTATCTATGACTAAATCGATTTCTAAATTTTTAAATTTATTAGTTTCAACTTTTTTAAATTGAAAATTTCATTTATGATGAATTAAAAGGATAATAGATTGTAGTAGAAAATAAATATACGAACTCTTTTTACAAGAATCAGAAAGGCAAATCTAGAACAATTATGTTGTTTGACCACAATCCTTTATATTTATCTCCATTTTTCCACAATTTTTTTACTAGTCCTTTTCATTCTGTTTCACTGTAAGTTATGTATCTTGTCCCTTCCACGCTCATACCAGGTAGGACATCTTTAAAAAAATCAAATTTCTTATATATATTTTTTGTAAATTACATGTTTTGTGAATAAACAGTCTTCTTATGCGTCAACATTTATAAGTCGCCATTTCTAAAAATTTATTTTATTTTATTTTATCGATATTTATTATAAATTGTAATTTACATACATCAAGAAGCAATTTCAGAATAATCTTTTGGTAAATGATAAAATTGTTTTATCTTTCTTAATCTATGTTAGCAAATATATCATTAAATCTTTGAATAAATTATATAAAATATGAAGAATTTCAATAAATTGTAAAGAATAGAGGCCAGAGGATTTTGAAGAATGAAAGAGGTAGAACACTTTGCGATGTGAAGAAGTATTATACAAATAATATTAGGCATAATATAGTTTATGCAGAGTTTCATTATAAAATTTATAGTGATCTATTTTATGGTTGTAAAAGTGGATTAAGTAGTTAATAAATTTTATTTACTTAATTTGTATTAAAGTACGCTATGGTTTTTTTTTAAAATATGAAATTGTAAATTGCAAAGATGCGACCTCTCTAAATTTTTTTCCCTCAATTTTCTATTTATTTAACTTACTGTAATTCAATTCTTCATTCTTATCTCTCTTCATATTTTACTCTGAAATTTTTAGTTTATTCATTTTAAGCGATTTAAAATTCGTATGACATCATTGTTTAACCAAAGTTATCTTACAGCTATAAATGATGATAGTTTTGTCAAAGCAATCAATTTAAATATTTCTTTAACTTTAATTGTGTTTTTAGAATCATTATAATTCCTTTGACATTTATCAAATCATTTTAATGTTTTCTGAAGTAAACAAGATATAATGTTACTATTCTAATATTATATTTATAATAGTCTTTGCAAATAAGTCTTTATTACTCCTACTTTAAAAATATGCATTTATTCTCATATTATTTGATTAATTGCAGCAGCATCGGAAACTTGTGTTGCTCTTTAATCTATTATGTATTATTTATAAATATTCTATTATTTATGCTTTTATGTCTAACAACTATATAATAATAATATGATCACATTGAGGTCTCTGGGGACCCCAGATCTTAATTATATGTTAATATATAAGGGTCAAGCCCTTTTCAATTATTTAGCGTCAATTCATGTGAAATCGACATCAATACTTCTTCGTCGGTCTGTTTGATTTTCACTCTGTATGTATTCTTTTTTTTTTGGTTTCTTCTCTTCTCTCTGGACTTACTTCCCTTGTTTAGATTTCCGTATAGTGTGTACATAGTTAACAAACCAAGGTTGATTTTAAAAATTTTCTTTGATCTCTCTGTCGAGTTCGATTTTTCTTTAGTCTATTTTAATTTTAAGTCTCTTCCAAAACTGTGAAAAGTGACAAAATATTGTCAATATCGTGTAGTTTAAAGACTGTCTTCTCGCGTTCGGGTCCTTGGTAATTATCATGGATGAAAATTATTTTTGCCAAGCTAGCTATTCTTTCATCTTACATCGAAACTTTCTCGTAATCGTTTGATATTATTCTATAGTAGAACTTATGAGGGTATAGTCTGATGATCTTAGGTACCTGTTTAGGAATGAAGTTTCTGATCAGAATTTGATCATATTTTGTAGAGGTACCGATGTGTGACGTACCATGTGTGATGTATTAGGTGTCGTAGGATCCAAGATTGAAAAAGATGTCTATTCACTATTTAATATTGAAAAAGAGTTTGGGATGTGTGGATAACCTATGGCTTGATTTTGGGGTCTTTCTTCCATTTCTCCTGTGGGATTTAAGTTTAAGTCATTACTAGACTGTTTCTTTTTAAATAGAAACCTCTTAATCACTATGCTGTATATATATATATAGTGATTGGTTAATTTTAGTTACTAAATAGGAGATTGGGGTTTTATTGGCCTGGTTTTTGGGTGAAGTTTTTTTAGGTAACTATGTAGTTTTAATTTTACTAGAGTTGTATTACTTACTCTTAGCCTTCTGTTTTGCTTCTTGTGCTTTCTTTTCTCTTAGTCTTTTGTACTTCAATTTTTTCTCGTTGTAATTAGTAAATTTGCTCTTAGATTTATTGTTTATTAAGTCTAAGGTATTTGTGGGGTGTTTTTATTCCATTGTGTAAGGTAGTATGAAGAATAAACTCTAGGTCAGCTGTTGGATCTTCACTCCCGAAAGATTGGCAATTGTCATCATCACTCCAGTCTTCTGCATCTTAATCTGTTTCAGATGCAATACTTAACCTAGATTTTCCAGTGATTGGGTGGTAATAGGGGTAAAAGTCTTTAATCTTCTTATATATTTCTTGGGGTGGTTCGTAATCTCCTTCTTCCCAGACGTAGTTATAAACAATGGTGACTTCGCTACTGTTGTCTACCATTTGGAGTGTGGAACTTATTTGCTCCTTCTCGTCCTGTTCCGAAGTTAGATTTGCTTTAATAGAATTGTCAGTCAATGATATTATCTCTCTATTATCAAAAAGATATTTGTTATAAGCAATCTAAAAACTTCAGTCAGGGTCCTGGAAATGACCCTGATCATTTGTTAAATTAGGTCGTACTTGTGATGTTATTCACACATCTCAAAAGTTTACTCCTTATATAACAATCTAACAACTTTATATACTCTTAATATATTTTATTAACAGTATCAACCTATTAAACTTTAAGTTTCTTTTAGCAAACATATTATCTTTTCATATTTTTTTATAATTATATTCAGAAATATCACATTCACTGTTTTTAAGCAATGAGAGTGTTTCCCAGCAGCGGTGGGACCGGTAAGAGTTTTTCTCCATCTTCTGTCACTCTGGTAGGATCCTACGAGCTCTGTCCTCCATGGTGAAAACCCGGTTGACATCTTGATTTTAGGTGAAGACTAGGTGATAGCAAGAATGGTTTTTTCGGAGTTTTCTACTTGACGACTGCCACGTCACGGAATTTGCCACGTCAACTCATTCAGATAGGTCTACGTCACGACTAAGATTGATGGTTTGATTTTAGTATTAAACAGTGATATGTTAAATTTATTTGATTTTAATCATTAAACACACACACAAGCAATGAGAGTTTTAGTTTATCTAAATTCTTTGACATAAATTATAATAAAAAATATAGAGTAATTTTCTTATTTTTTTATTTATTTTCTTTTAATTTATTTAATCAGACTTGCTCTTTAATTTCAAAAATAATTAAATAATATTATCAAGGAGATTTATATTTTACGAATTAATATTTAATATAAAGTGAAATAGTGACTCATAACACTTTTAATTATTGCTGAAGCCATAATAATAGCCGTCATTAAGTCCTAAAATTATTTGATATAATTTCTTTCTATTTAAAAAATTTTCAATCTTTTTTATATTAATAAAAGGAATATTTTGTTTTTTCATAATGCTTCAAATTTTTTTCATAGGTGTCAATAATATTATATCGTCTACAATATCTTTGAATAAGTACTTAAAGTTTCATGGGATTGAAAAAAGAATCAAAATTAATGATTTTGAACGTATTAAACTCGATATCAACATGAGAAAAACTTTTGCCTCCTTAAAATTTAATTCGAAGTAATTTTTTCAAAAATAGAAGCAAATTTAAATCTCTATAATTGTTATTAGATGTTTATTAATTTTATTTAAATCGTAAAATTTGGGTCTTATCGGACTTAGTATAGAATTTGGAAAAATTACAAAATAGATATTGAAATAACGAACTTTAGTGAAATTTTTTATCATAAATACTTTGATATACTGCTTAAGTCTAGTTACTGAAAGAATCTTAATATACACTAATTCAAACCATTTTTTAACTAAACAATCAATTAATTGCTCTTATACAAGTTTCATCAAGTTCAAAACCTTCGAGAATTTTAAAAGCATTCTTGATGTCTGATCTTCTAGTTTGAAGTATCTTAACTTTAAGTTTCCATCTTATTTATTTTAACATTTTAATTTAATTACTAATTTTATTTTCAATCAAGTCATACTTTTAAATAATCATCTCGGAGGACAATAATTAAATAACTCTCCGTCGGCAATTTTATCTGATTGTTTTCAAATATTTTTCATCAATATACAAAGAAAAATTCTTAATAAACTTCAATAATTCTTAATAGATTTAGGTATATTCTGGGAAGATTAAGAACAATGTTCTTTTTATTGCAAAAAATATATTTTCCCTAAAAAATTTACTTTGTATTCAAAAATAGGCACCATAAAAAGCAAGAAAAATTAGTGATAAATCCTTTTGGAACTATGAAATAGAAAAGAATTTTTTGAGATTCATGAATTAAGGTAAGTAGAGATGAAAAATAATTTTTTAAAAAATAATGTATTAAAAAGCTAATTAAAAACTGCAGAGATTATAGCATCTGCCACAAATGGTGTTTAGACCATATTTATTTTATATTTAAATTTATTCATAGTTAATTTATAGAGACGTCAAAATCTTCAAGACTTGATGTTAGAAGCATGAGCAACTCGAATTTTTAATGAGGTTTTAATCTTGATGAGTGCTTTAACTTTTAGCCATCATTACTTGTTAAGTAAGGATTTATATTCTATTAATCTAAAACATTTAATAAAACAATAAAAGTTCAATTGGATTCATATTGTTTTTCTTTGTGACTTTAAGCTTGAAAATACTGGAATATTTCTGCTTAAATAGCTAGCTGCAATATTTCATTGCAAGATTAATGACATGCGTATCTCTCCTTAGGATATCACTATTTTTAAGGAAAATTGCATTACTTTCAAAATTGTTTACAGTGAAAAAATTAATTAATATTACTGAGCCAATTTATAGTCTAAATATAAACTATATTTATTCAAGATTTTTTTGAAAAAAAGTGAATTTAAATTATAAATTAAATAGTTGTAATTACAAATAGTATTAGTACTTTAGAAAATGTATATCCAAAAAAACAGTTTTATGTTCATCATATCCGTCCATTTCATTCTCTAGGTTACTGACAATCATCAAATGTCTATTTTTCTCTGTCACTCTGCGAAGTCTGCTTCTTCCACCACTGCCACTGTACTCAACTGGGACCCCTGTAAAAATAAAAAGTTAGATATGTTTTTAGTAACTTACTTATTTATTGAATGAACAGAGGCTCCATTAGCTGCAGCATTTCCATTTTTGATTATTTATTATTAATTTATTTATTTAATTCACTTTTATAGAAAAATATCAGGATTATTATGCATGAATTTTTAAAATTCAAGAATTATTTTAAATTAATTAGAAACTGAACTAATTTACACATTATTAAATTAAAAATGGATATTAGATGGCACAAACCTCTCTACAAATAAAGTAAATAATAGTTCTAATTTTTTAAAAACTTATTCATAATTTATTATGCTTATAGCATTTCATTCATAATTTTAGATATTATTTCTCTTAAATAAACTATTTCTTTAGATAAATATCGCTAGTATTTGAGCATTTTATCTAAAATAAGAATTGGGTTAGTTATATTTGGGAGTTACACTAATTTTACATTATTGTGAACTTTTTCAATAAACTTGGTCCATCACCTATAAAAGCCAACATAATAGTTGTTTGCTAAAACAGAACTTCTTAGGAAAATAAGTTTACACAAAAATTAAATGAAGTACAGTTAGTGTTTCATTGTGCATAAATTTATATTTTTTTTCGCATTACTTAGCAATTTAAGTATAATAATGTAACTTTGCTTAGTTTAATCAATTCAATCACTGTTTTTATATATTTTGAATTTAATTTTCTCTACTCTTTTGTATTTTATCAATAATAAATGCTGAGTCCAATCGATAATAACATGAAGTTCATAAATGTATTACGCTGAGGAATATGTTTTTACCTTCAATACATTTAATATTAATCAAAAGTACTCGACTAAATAATAAAGGTTGTACCTCATGAAATTTTAGCTGACATTAGTGAAATTTTGGCTTAGAAAGTAATTTCATTCATCATCGCTCAATCAAGCAATATTAGTTCATAGTGCTCTTATATATGCTAAGAGATAAGTACAGCAATTAAGATCATTCTGTTTGTTCATATATCCCTGTTCATTATACTGAGGAGTCTAGAAAGCTATTGAAGAGTTAAAAATAACTCCTTTTTACAATGTTCATTATAGCAAATAATCTACTGGAGTTGAATCAAGACTCACTACAAGAACTTCAAAACCCCAAAAGTCCTATAAGTGCTTTGAATTGTAGGGATTATTTTATGGGTTAGGTTATTATTAGGTTTTAATTTGAAATTTATAGTAAATTTATTTAATTTAATAACTCTAAATGCACTTTTGAATAATGTGGGAGAATTCTGAAGTTTATCTTACTCAACCACAGCTATATCTTCTCTATAGAAGTTTTTTTATCTTGAGTTTGGTTTGATTATTATTGATCTTCCATTTATAAATTGATTGAGAGACTCTTTTTTTCTCTCTATAAACTACTTTACTCTTTGTTTGGCATCTTTATTCGCACCTTGTAGTGTAGTAATTAGAAAAAGATGAAGAATAAGCCAAATATTAGAAATATAAATATTCAAGTTAATCAAACTGTAATATATGACTTTTAAAATTCATAATTATAATTATTATTAAAAACTATTCATTATAATGATAATATCTGTAAAATAGGTATGATATATTAGAATTGTAATTCTTGCACAATTTTATTAAAATACTCCACTTTCCTTAACTTAATTTCAAATATATTTATTCTCATTCTTGTCATTACTAATCCCATTATTTTAAGTAACAAATTCAATTATTTTTATTTATATTAAGTTTTGGCTAGCTTTCGTAAAAAAGTTGAACGAGATAGCTCCCCATATATTTTAATATTATTTATATATTTTTAATTAATCTAAATTATAACTATAGTTTATTTATATTCCTAAAACCTAGGAAGTTAAAGAATTATTATTCAACAGAATATTTTAAAGTTTAAGTATGTGAGTAAAATTATATAGGAAAACTAACAATATGTATTAATTAGGCATATTAAATAGAATGCAATTTTATAAAAACATACTTCAATTTTTATGAATTCAAAATTTTACATAGAGTATAATATGAATTAAACGAATTAGAATTTTTATCTTTCAAAATACTTAAATTTTATTGAGTTGAATAGTTAACTAAATATAAATAATAAAATTGATTAAAATTAGAAGTTTATTTAGATTATATAAGAGTTAATTTTTTTATTCTAAAAAACCAATATTTGAGATTTCCTCTTCACTAAATTTGCAACTTTCACAGTTTGAAGAATATTCTTTATTTTTTAAAATTAATCCATAAAACTTAAAAAACAAATTTATTATATTCGCCCATTCGAATATTAATAAATATATAAATTAAATATTATTAATGGCGAGCTATCCCGTTTTGTTTTTAACAATAGCTCGCCAAATTTTAATTTAATAAAAATAATAACTTCAAACATTTCAACTAACCATATAATTTAAAAATGACCAATATAAGTTATGAATATTAGAAAAAAGAAAATTAGAATAAAACAAGCCCAAAAAGTAAAATTAACCCTGATATTCAATTTATAATCATTCTAGCATTAAATTATTATGATGATTCAATATGTTTTGTTAAAATTTTTATTAATAGCTTTAAGTAATAGCAATTATATATTAGACCGATTCTACAATTTTTTCTAAATAATTGCAGACATATCGTACTATATCATTACTGCACCCATAGCACACACATCCTATTCAAAGTTTCCAACTCTCTAATCTTCTCTTTCTGAATATTATATGTGAATTTTTTTAAGTTAAAAATTTTTAATAGTTTAAATTAAACTGAATATTATTAGATAATTCGAAATTAAAATTAAAGAGAAGGTCTTAGCATTCTATAGAATTTTTAAGCAATCTAAACCCTTTTTTATTCTTAGTTCACTAATTATTTCTATTATTTTACTTACATTTTATAATATAGGCTTTAAATAAATACTAATAACATAAAGCAACTAAAAAATATCAAATGAATATCACGGCATTGGAGATGCAGAGATATTTCGAAAATGCCTAGACAAGTAATAATTTGATGAAAAATTTACATACACTAGAACACATATCCCATAAGCAAGAATACAGATTCATAAACATGAAACTTGCTTCGCTAAATTAGAATAATTTTAGAAGAAGAAAAATAAATATAATTCAAACCAAACAATAATAGAGAACAGTTAGCATTTTACAAATAATAAAGGCAATTTAGCCCTTATTTCAAATACATGCTTTTTCACTAATATAATTCTTATTTATTAGTTTTAATTTGTGTCTATTTTTTTAATTATTCATATTTACGATTTCATAATCTTTTGTATTTTATCAATAATAGCCTGGAGTTCCAATAACACTTTCTAACCTAGATACTTCCACTCTTAGTGTTCAGTTGAAGTCAATAATTGTAACTCTCACAGGTGAGAAGTTTAAAATTTCATCTCAAGCTTCAAATCTTTATGGAATAGCTTAACTTATGTAGCTCTTTTCTTTTATAAAGTTTAAGTTGCTATTTATCCAAGCTATTTATGTTTCCTTTGATCAGTATTGAAATATCTAAGAGTTATTGTATTGAGGGGGAGTTTGAATTCAACATGACTCTTACCATGGACAGCAGCATCTAGCATAATTTAGTAATTAAACTCTATAAAATTTGCTTGAGAGAGTGCTTGATACTAATTAGTTGACTCTAAATAATATTTATCATCACGATGGAGTTGAAAAGATTACTTTGCATGCGTATTGATGATCATTTGTAACTATCTTATTAAAGAAGTCTAATAAAAAAGGTAACTCAAATGTGAAATGTATAGGTCAATTAAATGAAGAACAGGAATTCTTGTATTGAATTTTAATAATAATCTTTGAAATTTAAAATGTTACGCATGTTGCGTAATATCCTCAAATATTCTTATTCACGAAGTTGTTTGAGCTCAACATCTTCGAGGATTCTTTTGTATAGAAACTTTAATTTCATCTTCAAGCTTTTTAAAACTTTAGTTCTTTCTTGTGATCTTTTATAAGATGTTTCCTTAAATCTCTTGTATGAGCATACTTCTTATGACACTCAAAGCATTCATACTTTCCATCGATTTTTTAGTGCATTAACTATACGGTTGTCTTGGCTTCATTATGCTCCTTCATATGCCTATATCAACCAGATTTATGAGTAAAATGCCTCTGACCTACTCATAAAAGTTTACTTCGACCTTTTCATTTAAATAGGAATTTCATTAATTGTCTTTTACCTCCAATATGCTCCCAAAAACTTAATGCTATTTATTTTCTAACATTAATTTTTATTTCAATAAAAAATCAGGAGATAGATTTTATAGTTTTGTATGATAGTTAATCTAACAGTTATCACACTTTATTGCTGACAAAGGTTGTTCTCATTTAGTTTTTTGGGAGTGTTGTTGCTTATCTTAAAATTTTTAGCGCTTATATTTTGAATTTAAAATTAAAAAACTGCCTTTATACCTCAGAGTTCATGTTATAGCATTGTATTTCTAAAAGTTCGAGGGAAGATTTTAGAGTTTTAGGTTAAAAAATGAAAGCTAAGATAAGATCCACCTTTAAATATAGTTGAAAAGTAAACATTTTTACAATTAATAATAAGTTGATAATAGATCGTAGTAATTTAGAAGGTGAATCTAAATAAGTACATACTGCATTAGGAGGAATTTGTGATTAATTTTAAGGTACTCGTAATTTTGTACTTGCTTTAAAATAATCTCCTAATTAAGCACTATCATTTTAGGGCTGCTCTTAATTTAGTACTTACTAATTCAATAATAAATATGAAACTATCATAATAGAAATTTAAATCAATATCTCAAGTTTGATACCTGCTCTCATAATCTACTAAATATCCTTCTTAGATCTTAGAGATTAACCTCCTATAGGATGCTCATATTTAATAGTAAATTTTACAGAGGCATATAATTGAAATTAATAAACTTAAATTTGAATATAATTTCTTAAACTTGGAAACAAGATGAAATCAATGAATGATGCAATTAAAATAGTGCAAGCACAAGAAGTGACTCAAAGATTTTGTAGCTAGGGGGTTTACATCGCTACCTGGTGAAGCAAGGTAATGAGCTCGTCGTAAAAAATCGAGATTATGTAGTTAGTTTGTTCCTGGCAACGATGGAAGGTACTAAAATTTCATTTCTAAGAGCGATACTATGCCTAAAGACGAAAGCATTGAAAACTTAGGATTTAAAGTGTTCAGAGATTCCAAACTATCCAGAAATCTCAGTGACGAACTTATATGATGATGATATGAATTACCCAGAAGTTTTGCAGTACCTTCCTACTAAGGTGAAGTTGTCAAATAAATTATTTGAAAAAAAAATTATTTCTTAGGCATACTTGCAACTATCAAAGGTTATATTTTTTTAAAGAAATTATCCAAGAACTCATATGAAAAAGTACATCATCTCTTCAAAAGAAATGGATAAAAAAGGGATCAAGAAAAGCGAGAAGTCCCTATAAAGAGCTGCAGAAGAAAACTCAAATTTTGAGGGAGATTTTCAGTTTAACTTTATAGAAATTTGGTTCTGGCATTTTCTTGATGAAGGAATAGAGCAAACTTCACATGGAGCGAAAGTCGGAGACAAAGTTTGAAGTTAGCTAGAAACTTTTTTCGAAAATTCAGGCACATAATTCTTCCTTCAAGCTCATCTTGCTGATGATTTATTGATAAAACATAATTTTTCAGTATTTACATCTTATTATTCAAAATTTTTTGTTTATTAAATATTTTTTCTAATTAAATATATATTTACATGAGGTTTAGTTATAAGGTCTCAATTATACAAAAAACTATGAGCCATTAAAACGAATGTTTTTATATTGTAATTGAAAAAAGATTATTTATATAAAGATTTGTACATTATCATACAATAAACTATGTAATTTTTTTCAAAATCATTATAGACTTTCGCTAAATTATTTGGGATATTAAGATTTTTATTCTTAAAATAATCAGGATTTTTAAAAGCCTTAAATTAACATTTTTAATTGATATAAGATTGCATTGCTTTAATTATAAGAAATTTACTTTTTAATTTCAACAAAACTTTTTTTAAGGTTTTATTTAAATTTACTTTGACATTTAAAGGATTCATTAATTTTATTATCTGATAAAGACTTAAAAATAATAAGAGGAAAAATAATTTTAAAGAATTTTATATTTATCTAATATTAGATTGTTGAACAATTTAATAAATGTATGAATATAAACAATAAATTTATTAATGTAGGCTAAATTTTAATTAACAAAAGTTGCAATAAATATTTACCCTTTAAAAAATTACCCTATCGAGATCTATTTTTTTTTAAATTCAAGAACCTACTTAAAAAAACTTATCATTATTCATAATTTAAACCAATTTTTAAATCTATGATTAACAGTAATTTCCTGCATTCATTATTGTTGGTCAGTATCGTGTCTTTTTCATATTGAACTTCTACTGTTGTTCATTGGACAATTTTAGCATTGCGATGTACGATTTGAGAATTTTAAAATGTTATATTTCTTACATTTTTGCCACATAGTTTAATGCCACACATGTAATGGGTTCTGACTAATTTTTGTCTTAATTAAATAAAGCAGGCAAACGAATCTCTATAGACAGTTTTTTGAACAGTCTTATTTTTTAAATTAAGCTTTTTCATTATACTTAAAGCTATTCAAGTTGGCTAATCTATCTAATTTCAATATTATTTATGACGCAATACGAGGGCTTCTGGAATTAAATACTTCCTTTTTGCATTTATTCCTATAAATTAATATTAGATTTGTTTATATAAAGCATTTGGTTTAATCTCTCTAACCAATAAAAAAATTTCAAAATTTGTTTTCAAATATCAATTATTCAAATGGCCTATTCTTCATCATACATATAAGACGACGTCCTAGAATTTTATTCTTAGAACTACCTGTAGTAAAATATGATAATCTTGACTTATTTAGCTTGTTTTCTGCCTAGCTTTTCCTCAAAAAAGCTTTTTAGCAAACTACCAGAAAGATGTTTCTTTTTAGATTTCCTTATTACTTTAAAGAGAGTTATCTGACAAATTTAAAAAAGAAGCTCAAATGAAACTCTAATCAATTTCTCCTGAAGATTTGAAAAGAAGCAAGCAAATTATACTAATAAGCGAGACTATACAAGCGAAGCTTTTAAGTATTCTTACCTTTCAAGTCATCTATGATTAATAACTTTGTAGGAAAGCTTGAAACTGATTTATTCCAATTGAGAGAAAAGCATCCTGAAATTCAAAGAGAGATAAAAAAATAGTCAAAGAAAATTCATAAGATGAAAAAGAGGCTTTATAAAAATGTCTAAATGGCAGAGAAATAAATTCATACTCTGGTGACAACTAAATAGAGTAATCTCATATCTTAGCTGAGCGCAATAAGAAAGAAAGAAAAACCAAACCAATTTAAAAGTTCGTTTAAAATGTAATTTTTTTAAATTCATTTTAGTGTAGTAAGATCTATATTTAAATATTCATTCTCGCTTCTAAATTCACTAATGCTGTCTTATCTTTACTCACTCTATTGCAGCTGCTTTAACCAAGTCGGCTAAATCGATAGATAAGAAATGCATTAGTTGATAGCAGCAGTCAAAACCCACCCTAAAAAATGAAATTAATAAGGGATTTGATATAGAGAGTTTGTAAGGGGGTTGGAATTATGAATTGAATGAAAGACAAAAATAAAAAGCTTTTGAGGTTTATTTAAGATAGAGTATATAGATTTAGTGTTTAAACTGCGATATGGATGTGATATATATATACTAAATAATTCATACCAGTATTGATCTATAAGTCTATTGCACTGCTCTTAAAGCGAAGTCCATCAACTGTTCACTCCAATTGCCTTATAGCTGTATAATTAAAGCAATAATAGCTGAATTCTTAACCTAAGAGGAAATTAAAGCTCATATAGAATCATACATACTATCTTATCAATGGTAAAACAATTAAATATCTGGCTCGTTTCTCTTTAGACCAAATAGGTACTATGTTTCACCGTCATTTTTCTGAGTTAAAGATCTTTGCATAGAGTTTTGCAAACATTTATAAACGAAACGCTGTGTCTTCCAATGAGGTGAATCATATCTAGAAAGTGATTGATTTAACTTTCATTTTACAACAATAATTTAAATTATATGTCTGAATAAATGCAGAGAGCCTAATAGAATACAATCAAGTTTATTCACGCTGACGAGGCTGTGTTTACCTTCAACACTTTCATCTAGAAGTCTTGATATAAGAGGCATAGCAACATAGAAGTATTTGACTAGAAAGTTAAGGTATAAGCAACGGCAATTCTTGGAGGTATTAGCGAGGATGCTGATTTAGAAACTTATGTTATTCATCCTCGCTCTATTAAAACAGAGCAGTATATTAAGTTCTTAGAGCAGCTGAGAAAGAAGTACCCTGAATAAGAGATTATACTTTTGTTGATAATCTCTTTCTGTTCATATAACCAAAGAAACAAAGAAGATTTATTAACTTAGAATAACTCATTGATCAACGGACCTTACAACCCATACTTTAATTGAATTAAATTTTACCGGGGTATATTAAAAAGTGATTACAAGAAATGCTGCTTTAAAAATTGATGCATGACCTACCTATCGATACAGTAGACTTTATTAAAAGCTCAGCAAAAGAGAAGATAATTAGTTGGCTTAAAAGTGTGATAAAGAATGGAGATTGGATGTATATAAATAAGTTTTTGTAGTTAAGTTAGTGAATTAATAAGTCACATTTAAAATTCTTTCAAGGAAGTTGCTATCTCTTTCTTTTCTTCCTTCTGTTTCTTCCCTCCTCCAAGTTTCTTCTATTACTGCCAGCTCCAACATCTATGTTCATTTGATCTGGTCTAAATCTAAACAATTAAGGAAATTGTTTGATAAAAATTTATAAAACTTAATAAGCAAGTCTAAATTAACCCTCACGATATATTTAAAAAAAGCTAGGCTATTTCAAATGATTTAGAGCTTACGGTAATTTTTTATCAGCAATATCAAAGCAATTTTTGTGGAATTGGAATTGCCAAAAATAGTTGAGAAAGTTATCATTAACAAGAATTAAGAGAGAGAAGTCAAATACTGCATAATATGAATAATTAATTACTAAAAATAGGTCCAAGAAAAACAAATGTACACAATCAACCTAATTAGACCACTTGAAAAAATTAAGAGATCAAGAAGATAATTAAAGTGAAGCTATCTCTTTCTAGTGGGCATTAAATAAGCATTTGATTCAATTTAGAAAGACAAGGAAAATTTCAAAAAATAATCATCTCAAAGTATTATAAATTTCAAACAGCAGATATACAATAATAATATTGTCAAATCTGAAAGAGAAGCAATTGAGACCTATTAAGGGATGAAAAAATGGAGAAGATTATTACAGATACTATTCTTTAATAAATTCTGAGGATTCCTATCTTTCCAACAAGAATTAATATCAATAATAAGTAAATAAATATTGCTAAAAACATTGTAGTTAACCATCTAATAAATAATCGAGATCATCAAACTTTAAGAGAACATTAGAATGCTTAAAGAAAATATAAAGCCAAAATAACTTGGTATTAAACCATAAAAAAACTATGTTAATACAAATCAATTTAAGAATGTTCAAATAAGTAATATAAAGAGTTAAAAATGAAATACTTTGGCTTGCCATTACCCACAATAGATGATTGAAAAAAAATTTAAAGAGAATTATAAAATAATTAGAGTAATAGCAGACTAACAAGATCAAACAGTCATACTGTTTGTGACTTAATAATGGAAGGTTTGAATAAAATATATGCTAATATCGATCATGAATTTTTCAAAATTAAAAGTTGTATATAATAATTAAATAAAACAGATAAAATTAAAAAAATTACAGTACTATTAGAAACATGAGTTTTAATGAACTTACTTGTTTTCTAAACCTCTCATCTATTTTATTTTTGTTTTCCATTTATAATCAATGTTATTGTCATGAATTTTTTACTTTTACTTAATTAACACTTAGATTTTTCATCTGTAATATTTATCTCTGCATGAGTTTAATTTTTTTATGTGGTTCTAGTTTTACTATGTCATTAGCGCGATAGTTCTCATTACTCAAATTTTTAAGGTTTATATGAATACTCCCAAACTTATCAAAAATATTTGTGATGTAAATATTCTCTTAGACTTCGCTCTAGAATCTATTTATAGGGAAAAAAGATAATTAGTAATAGAATAATAAATAATAACTCAGATAAAAGACTCTAAGATGTATTCAAATATCTCTGTTCCATTTTCTCAACAATATAATTTTATGATGATATTTAATTTACTAATTTATTATTCATGGCAGGCATCTGTATTTAATATTCTTGAATTTCCTATTGTTTCGTATTTTATCAATATAAAAGAATATAGCTCTATAAATAGCAATACGATTCATTAAGATTTACGAAAAAAGGAAAAATAGAGACATTATAAAAAAAAGTATAATTTTTTTAACAAAGAGATATAAAGAGTAAAATAATTAGTATAAGGGGATTTGGTAAATAATTTTTAACAATTTAATACTTCTAAAGTATACTTTAAACTATTAAGCAAAGGGAGAGACTTAAAAAAAGGTATTCATAATGGCAATTGAACCCATCAGTAAAAATTTCAAATCATAAAGTGTTACCATCTTTTTATTTGTTAATTGTTGAAAGTTTAGTGTAATATTTTTCATTTTTAGTGTAAGTATATTGATCCCCATATTCTGATAATTTAAGGAAAACTTATATTAAAATTCTCTCTACCCCTAAACTGAATAACTCATTAAGCCAAAGGAAATTCTTTAAAAGATTCATTAAGAACAAGAAAGAAATATTAAAAATTTAAAGAGTAATCTGTTTCGAAAATTAGAAGAAACCTGAAAACTATACTTATATTGTATGGACAAGAAGTTAAAATAAGGAAGAATAGCAACGGAAAAAATATTCAGGATGATATTAGCATGATGGTAAAATACAAAGAATAAGCTAAATACTCAAACAATACAATAAAAGTCCTTAGTTTATTAAATAATTAGATAAATTATTAATTTAGATTACTTTTGATTTATGCGACTGATTAATTCTGTCGTATTCTCTATAAAATTATTCTCATGGGGTTTTATCTAACATCACCTAGAGAAATGTTATTCAACTCGAAGATTCCAACACACACTAAATAATTGTATTATATTTAAGGAAAACAAAAAGAAGATCAACCCAAATATAAAAGGATATCTGAAACCAAAGAAAGAGATTAGAAATAAAAAGTCGTAAATAAAAGGAAAGAATATTGTTTATCCAAAAATGCTATGAACACTATTATAGTGATGAGTCAAGAGTTAATGACAATAATTTATCGAATAGGCTTCTACAGCTTAATTTCCATATCATATTGGCTCAAATCACATAGAAAATACTATTTTATGATAAAAAGAACATGCGAAATCGCAAAGATTCTAATAATTAACTATGGAAAAAGACTTATTAACAAGAATAATCAATCAAAAATAGAGATCAAATCAAACATGATACGGTCAAATAACGATAATACAGCTAAAAATTAGTGCAACTTGTAAAAATTTATTTAAAGTATTTAAAAAAGAGAGGCAATCAATGAGAAAAAAGATACTATGAATATATAATAAGCAAAAAAATCAGAAGATTATAGTGTATTTATACCAGTTTAATATCAATAACTATATAAATAGCAAGATGAAAGTGAATTTAAATTTAGTAATAGTGGCAAAGATGGCAACAATTTACAAATTTGAGCAACTTATTAGACAGACTCATATAAATATTATCTGCTGTACTACTTTGAGGTTGGTATTGTTAAAGAAAGAAATTGGGATGTCAGCATTCTAGATGAAGGATGAACACAAAATTCACTTTCAAAGAAGAAAACTAAGCATTAATGGTGAGTCTCAAGTTAAGAACTGAGTGTGAAGATGATGAACATAGATCAAATATTTGATAAAATCCGCGGAGCTAATTTAGATTCTTGAGAATCAATAAGAATGCTATGACTACACAAGTGAGTTCAATGAATTAAGCGAAAATCTAACAAAGCAAGTATGATTTTACCTCTAATTCAGATCCGGTTTACATCAGAAGCTTAAGAAGCAGGATAACCAGAAATCAGGGGAAATCGACAAGTATCACTATATTAATAATAACAGAAGGTTTAGACAGATAAAATTGAAAATAAGCCTAAGTTGAAGATCGAGAGTCCAAGGTAGGATAAGAATCGTATAAAAAGAGAAGAATATTAAAATTGATTAGTATCTGAACATATAATACAAAAGTGGTTGTGTAAAAATTACATTAATATATCTTGATTTAACATCTATCTAAAGTAATTATGCTGAATATGTTTACTGCAAAAGTCTAACATTTAATAATCTATTTAATTTTATAGCATTTAAATTTATTTTTACTCTTAATTACCATATTTATTGGTACTATATTATACTTTTTAATTCAAAAATGCATTATATACGAACATAAAAATTAATATATGCAGGAAGAGATGAAAACATTGAAACATTTCCTTATCAGCTATATAATATATATGTTAACAAAATCGAGTTGAATATGAGGTTTAAATGTCAAGTTCAATTAGAAAGAATTAAATTTTAAATTATTTAAATATAGAAAAGAATAAAAATAATATCCAATTATAAAAAAATTTTAAGATATCTAATGAATTAATGCAGTGTAAATAAGAAAATAAGTAATTAGTAGTGGAAAGAAATGTGAATAAATAAGTTCTCCAACAAGCAATGTGGAAGTAATTTAAAATGCATATATAAAAGTAGTT
Source organism: Oxytricha trifallax (assembly GCA_000711775.1). Taxonomy (NCBI): domain Eukaryota; phylum Ciliophora; class Spirotrichea; order Sporadotrichida; family Oxytrichidae; genus Oxytricha; species Oxytricha trifallax. The sequence goes on from ARYC01025466.1 coordinate 27,344, forward strand.
ATATTAAATGGATTTAGTGTTAAGAAATTAGGACTTTATTAAGATTATATAGACATATAAATTTTATACAAAAGAAGACAAAAAAATTGTAAAATAAAACCTAATCAGATAACTATAAATCAGTCAAGAGGTTTAAATTTCAATTTAGATATGACGAAAACCTTTTAGTTTTATTCAATAAGACGAAATGGAAATGAGGAATTTTAACTATTATGCAGAAATAACCTGCTGATGTAAAGGCTGAGTAAATTATAAGATAAATGAGTAGTAGCAGATGATTACTGTGATTCAAAACCCCAAAACCCCTTAATGAGGTTTATAAGTGCTTTGATTTTTAGGGAATTTGTTAGGGGTTGGGGTTATTAATTAAATGCGAGACAAAAATTACAAGCTTTTGGGGTCTATTTATGATGAAGAGTATATAGATTTAGTGTTTAAACTGCGTTATGGATGTGATATGTATAGTGAATAACTCAAACCAGTACTGAACTATAAGTCTATTGCACTGCTCTTAAAGCGTAGTCCCTCAACTGTTCGTTCTCACTGCTTGAAAGCTGTGTAATTAAAGCAATAATAGCTGAATTCTTAGCCTAAGAGGAAGTCTAAGTTTCTATAGAAGCATATTGACTATTGATAAAATACGTAAAAATAGGAAATTGTAGAAATTAAATAAATTAATAATTATAACCAATTCTCTAAAAGCATAAGTTGTTGCCGTGCATTTTACTAAAAATTTTGATCATTATAGTCTTCAGCACCTTAATATAAACCCCAATTTTTTCATCAACAATCAAACACTTAATTTCGATGTTTGGCAAGAATTCGATGATTAACATGGTCGTTTGACACCGTCAATTGGCGTCGATCTGGCATGATCACTTGATGTCGATTCGTCGTCGATAGGCTTGAGTTGAGGCCAATCGGCAATCCATTCTCATCTTCTAGATCCTAAAATCTATTGCTCCATCCTTGATCCATCGGTGCCATCATTGGTAGCTCAAGCAGTTGGACCATCGTTGGTGTATTGGTGGACTTGACCTCTGCAATGCGCGGAGGTGAGAGAGGTTTTAGTAGTTTGGCGATTGATTAGTTTAAACTTAAACTTAAAAGCGTGATATATAATAGGGAAGTTTTAATCAATTAATTTAACAGTTCAACTGCTATTGATGCTTGTCTTGACTGGTGCCAGAGCACCTGCGACTCCACTCATCGTCACTGATCACTGTCTCAGACGAACCCATGTCTGATGGTGGTGCACCACTGCTTGACGCTGAACGCCCAGAGCTTGTTGACATCACTCTTGGTCATGGCTTTAAGGATTTGGGAGAGCCTCTTAACCAAGTGAATCCTATAAGTAGTTATGGTAACAATCCTTACTTGCTGTCTGCCTGCTCCTGCCTGAGGTGCCTCTTGATGTATGAGAACAGCTGCTCGATGGGGTTGAGCCAGGGCGAGTACTCGGCATTGAATAGCACAGTCACCTTCAACTTCCTGGCAGTCTCCAACACTTCAGAGTACTTGTGAATGACTGCGTTGTCCATGAGCAGCACGATCTTCTTCAGGCCAAAGTCCTTGTCAGTGCGCAGCTGGCGCAGGGTGTGGTAGAGGAAGTTCTCGAACAGCACGGCATCGAAGGCGCCCTCAATGACTTGGCTGGAGACCAGCTGGTCCTTAGTGATGGCTGCCACGAAGCTCATCGAGAACTGCTGCCTCTTGGTGGATTCCTTGGTGATTGAGAGATTCCTAGCCATGGTGCCATAAGTGCCCAACCTCTGGCTGACTTGGTGTCTGACTGCTGCAATGGGAGTATAATGTTACGATGGTAGAGCATCGAGGTGACCAGAGTCTGCTATGGGTGCTTGGTCATTCAACTAGTTGGGTAGACTTAGCTTAGTATCATCTAAAGCAGTATAAAATCATAGAGCTATAGCTTACTATCCTATTCCTTCACTGTGATTTTACTACTGCTCACTGCCTTGCTTGACAGCTGCAAGCGTCTGGGTGTAATGCCTGTCCAGTTGTCATGGCCTGTTGCATTGATCACCTCACTTCCCTTAAGTTGGGTTGACTACAGCCGGAGGCTGGCCAGGTTCTGAACCAATGGAGTGAGAGAGGAAGCCGATTTCAGAGGG
>ARYC01025468.1:0-11756 GCA_000711775.1 Oxytricha trifallax
AAAGATCCATGAATAGCTGATGGTGAATTGGTTATGTGAGAATGAATGCATTCCTGTTATATTGCTGTACTACTTTAATGAGGAACTTTACAATCTAGTCAGAGACGCGCTATTAGGAATTTCTAAGAGTAGTGAAGTGGGGGACTTGAAGAATTAAGTTTGATTTATTGTAGTTATACTTTAACATTAACAGTATATTTGGAAAAGTAGATTTAATACCTTTATTCTTTATCCGTTCAATATTATTATTATTTTTAATGTTAAACTTCGAGAACCAACTGCAGCATCAATTGCCAACAAAATGGCAGTTTCTAAAACTAAGGTATACATTATTATAATATTTAATAATTGAATAGTGAATTAGGCTCATGTCAATGCTCTTGCCAACCATTCTATGTTAGAGTCTCACCCCTCTCTAGATCCCCCATCTTCTAATCAATAAATCCCAGAGAACAAAAGCAAAAATTAGTAAAATGAAGCTGCCCCAATTGTTAAAAATCGAGACCAGGGGCTGAAGTAATCTGCACATCTAATCAGAGAAATTTATTCTGTTATCTCGGATTACTATACAAATAGATCTGTAGCAATAAAACTCGCGGAACAAGAAAAAAATTGAATCTCAAAGATGGTTTAAAAAAGCACCACGAGTACACCAGAAAAAAAAAGGTACATTTGTTCTATAGAATTTGATTGAACTCTTTTAGTACCTGAGTTAAAGCGAAGACAGCATGAATTGCTAACAGTTTTATGATATACTTTCGAATGTTAGCCCTGCTGTTTACTTGAGTGCCGTTTACCTAAACATAAGTTCAATTAAGTTTGTTAAAACCAAGGCAGAATTATAGACGGAGCAAACCATATTATATGCTTTAAAGAAAAAGTACTAGAACCACTAATATGAAACCAGCAAACTTAATCTTGTGAAATTCGAAACTTTATCTTCGATCACTCAAAGTCGATTGAGGTCTTAAATAAATTAATGCCGCTCGATTCTATACTGTCGTAAGAGTTCCTTGGGCAAGTTACAGAGAGATCATATAAATAATTTTATTGCCAAAAGAGATTCTATTATATGCTATATCAAAGACACAAGGAACGAGAAGAACTATGGGAGCGATAATATAGACCTGATTTTCAAATAGGAACAGAGCTTTACTATCAACGGTGGAGTTATGATTTGTTATTCCAAAAGGCATTCGTAATCTGAAATTATACAGGCCTCTCCGATAGATGCATAGACAATCATAATTTCAGGCTTAAATAACTAGGGGCAATCTAGTTAATAGGATCTAATATAGAGCAAAACAGAAGACTAAAGAAGAGATATCGACTTGGTCGACTTGCTAAACTAGGATGACCCTGTATAGAAACTTGCTGAGAAAAAACTTTTATTCGAAGAAACCTAGGAGGTACTTGATAAAAGGAAAGTTTAAGCTCAAGAATCTTTCCAGCAGTTGCAAGTTGTTGAAATTGCGTAGGCACTTTTAGACCCTAGATAGCAGATCATAGAGCCCTAATGCCTGAGTCAGTTTCATAGTACTCACAAATTGATTATAGAAATGCGAGTAGCATCTAGTTAGATATACTTAGGACCCATCAAGAAGATACCCTTAGACTGCTCTCTCATTATTAAAACCAGAACCACACATTACAACAGAAACTCTTCTAATCCAGGTCTACGGTTAAAGGTCACGAGCTGTGGAAAACAAATTAAAACAAAGAATCATAGAAGAACTTCTGAATGATAAAGGTATCAAGGTTTCAAGAGAATTGCACAAGAGTTTGGTATCATATGTTCATTGTTGTTCAAAAATTCAATCCTCTAATTAGGTTGAATAAAACATAGTCACTAACTATTTGGCCATCAAAATAGGCGTCTTGAAGCAGCAAAGATTATGTAATTGAAGAGTGGAATTTCACCTATAATTGTTTGTTAGCTATTGATGATTAACCTCCAGCTGTGATACCCTTGGAGTTAATTAAGCTAAAAGATGTATCCTGCATGTTAATGCTATACATGGAGTCTTGAGAAATACGTGAGGTAAAAATAGGGATTAACTCAAGAGAGCGCAACTGCACTCGCAAGACTATTGCTGTCAACGTTTAAGGTCGTTAATTTAAAGGGGTTATATCATTGCCGCCTTAATCCTACCAAAATATTGTTCAACGACTTCGAAAATTTCATCATCAGTGGTTGGAGATTTGATAATTATAGTGAATGCAGTGTGTAAAGGGAGTATCTACCTCCTGAGTTGTTTCCTTATTTCAATGACAGTTAGCCTAAAGAAAAATTCAAAATGCAACCCCTTAGTTTTAAAGGGGCTGCTCAGGCATTTTCAGTAGGAGCAGTGCTCTTCTACTGTTTATTTAAGAGAGCTCCATATACTTTAATAGACCTTTGCAGGTTTAATCTTGGTGATCTAACAGTTGACCTTCCAAAAGACATTCAAAATTCGAAGTCAAAATTGTTTGAAGTTGTCAAAGGTTTGATTGCCCTTGATCGTAATAAGAGACCCACTCTCAAATAGGCTCTAGATCAACTTGATAACTTTGAGTGAGTGATTTGGCACAAAAGTTTGAAACTGTTAAGTTCTTTGTCGTGGACGATTTCAGTTGAAAACTAGTAAAGATAAATGACAGGTAAACTGATACTGTGATTAATTAAGGAGGTTGAGTATAGTTATTAAAGTTAAATATAATTCACGGTTCAATATAATGTAACAAACATCATTAATTATAAATCTTAAAGTTAAAAACTACCTTGTAATATAATTATTAAATCTTTGAATTTTAATTTGACATCTATGAGTCAACCACATAATCAGGGTCATGAAGATCCACTTAAACCACAACAACCTAAAGGTCACGAGGACCAGAAGAAGTAAGATATTCTATTAAACAAAAGTTTCAGTGGTCAAGATGAGAACCCCAACAAGAAAGGGCAAGGAAATGCTGGTCATGGTGATTCTGACTAAGAAATGGATGATTTTGATGCTGCACTTTCCATCCAAAACCAATTCTACATCAATCCCACAATTGAGTTTGACGACCCTTTAATCAAAGAAGCTTCTGATCGATTTATTGAAGCAAGGAGCGATGAAATTGTCTTGCTCGAGAGCATTCATTAACACTTGGCTGACTACTTCAAGCAACTGAATGACAGATTGATCAGTCTGAAAGATTCTGACAAAGAGAAGATGGATATTGACATGGAAATGTCTCAGTCAAAGCCCCATCACTTGCAGAGCATTGAGTTCTTGGATCCAAGTTGTATCTTTGAATAATTGCCCAAGTTTTTTGATGATGGGATTGCTTAATTTGTTGACTATTACTCTGAGGAAGATGCTGTGTATGCTGCCGTCGTCTTTACAAAAGCTAATGCACACAAGCTGTTCCTTGATGAAACAAGATTCTCAGTCGAGCAAGCAGCCCATCAATATTTGTTGACTGGCTTTGCTAAAGTAACCCACATCCTTGAAAAGTTAAACAGAGTCCAGTTCCATCACGTGCCCGATTATGATTCACTTACCGGGTGGCAGTACATGGATCTTTAAAAGGCTATGGTGTTTTCTTATAGAAAGGAATTTGAAAAGTCCTTCTCTACGTCCATGTTGAAGTTTGTTCAAAAATTTGAAGTAATCAAGTGCTTTGCATGTAATTCCTATGGTGATAGGGAATACGCTGAGCTTGTCAAAACGATGGGTCTAAGCAAAGTCTATTTTGTACAATTAAAATTGGTTGCTTATAGATCATAAATTCCTTATTAAGTTGAGTACTTCGAGAAACCCCCAAAGAACAAACAGTTGCCTCACCACTAACTTGATAACAACAAGAAAGAAGTTGAACTTTATGCTAATGTACCAAAGAAGCGAGACCACAAAGAGATGATGAAGCACAATGGAGAAGAGGGTGTTTTTCCTGACAAGGAGGATAAAGAGAATCCACAAGATCTACTAAAAAAGGTAAAAGACTTAAAGAGTTAGATCAACTCTGTAGACTGCTAAATCAAAGCTGCTACTGATGAGTTCAACACAATGAGAGAATTGATGAAATGTAGCAACTTTGCTTGTGGTATTTAACTGTCTCAACTTGACCAAGAGTCCTATTCCTAATAAGTTGAGGAGGACCTCTTACAAAAAGGATGTACGGATTAATTAGTCATGGTACTTGAAAGCATTCTCTAATAAAAGGAATAAACCAGATTGGAAATCTAACTCGCTTCTATAGAGTTCAAGAAGCACGTTGCTAACTATCTTAAAAGGTTAGAGTCAGTAGAGGATTTGATGTTGAAAGGTGCCAGATCTTTTCTTGAACAGAATAACATCAAAGATTACGATGTGACTAACAGGTGTTTATGTGGCTACAACAATTAAATACAAAGCCATAAAGAACGCAGAGGGTCAAGCCCCAGGAACAGTTGCAATGTACGCAAAGATTGCCAGAGTAAACCACAACGATCACATACTCAAAGAGATCGAAATTCTTAACAAGCTTTTCTTGATTAAGAAAGTAGGCTAACAATTCATTTGGGATGGATGTACCATCTAGAGTGATTCCAATCTTTGTATGATCAAGAGAGATTACTATCCATACAACTTGAAGCAAAGAGCTCTCATTAAGCCTTTTGAAGAAGACCACGTTCTTAAACTGGTCTTTTAGCTGGTTCAATCCATGATAGCTGCTTCAGAGAAATCAATCTTCCACCTCAGATTGGATCCTTCCAAGGTATTCTTTGGAGATTAAATGCAGTTCAAAGTTTCTGATTGGAACTATGAGATTTCTCCAACTTGCATTCTGTATACAGAGTTTATGGCTCCTGAACTTATCGACGTCAAGCACGAGAAGTCATATAGATATTGGAGGCAGCCAATCAGCTATCAAAAGACCAGAAAGAAAGCGCTGTCGTGTTTGCTATTGGATGTCTTGCATACTACGCTGTTCACAAATGCGCCCCCTATTCCTGGAAGAGAAAAGATCAAAGAATTCCTTGGCCACTTTCCAGAATTAAACTCAAAGGTTCTAGGTGAGCTTAAAAGGAGTTTTTTATATAGTCAAGCAAATGATCCAACTTGACTGCACCAAGAGAATCAAGCTCACTGAAGCCTTGACCAAACTTGAGAAGTTGCTCCCTAAGTGAAGGAACTTGTGAAGGTATGAGTGTTGCCTCACACAACAGCAGATATTTAGAATGCAGGTATGAAGCTTTGCATTCATTAAATGAAGTTTATATAAACCCCTTGACAAGATTGAATATTGTAATTGATTTTAAAAGTTTAAACAAAAGTCTCTGTAACAAACATCACTTATATTCTCGACTCTTAATCTTTACTCTCTCTCTCACTTATAAATCATTACATGTTATAAATCACATCAATTAAATTACATTCAGGGGTTTTGCATGAATGAAATTTGGTTGATCTGATTTGTAATATAAATGATCAATATAAGTACTGACTTTACACTACTATTTTTGAATCTGAGAATTCCCTATATAGTCAATTAGGAATTTGCTCATCAAAAGAGTTTGATTTTAAAGTAAAAGTAGGTAAATCTTAGTAGTGTTATAATGGGATGAGCATTCATAATACAAGTGTTGGTAATTTTATGCAAAGCATTCTAGTAAAGAGTAATTAAACAGCCAAAAGTTCTGAAATTATCCAAGTCAATGTAAATACTTTGCTTTACCTTTTCTAAAAAAAACTTTGTGAATAATTTATAGATAAAATTTTTATGACAACTTCTGTAACTATCAAACTTAAATTCTTAAAATAAATCTAACTTAAGTCCTCAATTTTCAAGGCAACTTCTTCCTATGCTTGAATCTTTGTAAATTTTATAATTTCAGTGCATTTAAACCTAAGTTGTACAATAAATTGCAATAAAACTAACAAAGCCTCTGCAATTGCACGAGTAATTATTCTAAATAAATATGATGTTTGTTCACAACTCGAGATTTCAAATTTTCTTCGCTTTTCTCAACTTATTCTTGGATTTTGCTCAAAGTTCTCTAAAAAATACTAGAGAAATCAGACCAAGTCAAGTTAAATCAATAATACAGCTTCAAATTTTTAGATTAAGAATAAATAAGTTAAGTTTTTTAAACTGGAAAAGTTTGTAGGCATAAAAGTTAGAGATTAGAATTATAAAGTTGAGGAGAATTTTTTAGTAAAATTAATTGTTAACTCAGTGCTCAAGATTTTCATTGAAGCCCTTACAGAATCTCTTGTTTTTATCAGGCTTTTCAAACCTTTGGCTGACAACTCGGAAGTCGTCTCGCATCTAGTGATCCTCAAGAAGATAAGCAGGGTCGATGTCCTTGCTAAGTTTGATGAAAGGCCTACCATCCTTGCTACAAACCAAACCTCAGCTTACGAATACTTCTTGGCTTTGAGTTTCAAATTTATGCTGGACTCGTTCTTAAGTATCACGCTGACCTCCGCGGTTTGCTCGGACTCTTAGGAAAGCCTCTGAGGAATCTGCATTGAATTGATGTCTGGCTTCACAGGGTACTGGAGCTTAATGTTGTACTGGTTATCCATGTTCAGGTTATACTCGAGACTCAAGTTGAAGTAGTCGGCCTCCTGGGATTCCATTTAGAAATTTATAAGAATAATAATAATATTAGGTGGTTGATTAAATATCCAATTAAGGATTCATAGCGAGTTAAAATTTATATGAAACCGTTTGAGGGAGTTAAGTGTTTGAGAAAGGGTCAAGGCCAGGGGCGCTTGAAATTAGGGTGAGTGAGATATTTGAATCTCAGAGAGAGGAAGCTAGTAGTAAGCGACCTGCATCTCAGTTGGCAATTTGTGTTTAGGGTTGTATCATGCTCGTGTTCAGCTGCCGGAAAACTTCTGACTGGGAGGGTTCATATTGAAATTGCCTGGAGTCGACTGAGTTCTTAAGGAGTCAGGAATGATATTGCGTTTAATCCTCTTGTTGTTCCTCTGCACGATCTCTTGGTCGGTGAACTGCTCGTTAACTTGGATCGAGCCTAAGGGAAATGAGGGCGAGGTAAGGTTGTTCTGGGGTCTCTCGGGCCTCTTGCGAGTCTTGGCTCCATGATTCAATAAGTGGAAAGCGCGACCTCTGGTACTTGGATTCAGATTCACGGCATTCGCAAGGAGGTTGTACATATCGCTCTGGATCTGGACGAACTTGTTCTTGCCAATCGACTTCATGTCCTTTCTTTTCTGGAGGCCTTCCTTAATGTTCTTGGGGAAGAACTCCGGCTTTAGAGTGTTGATGATCTAAATTCAAGTTTTAAATTCGACAATAAAAATGGATACATTGAAAGGAACTGCCGATTAACTGATCGCTTGTCTTCAATCTTGGGGAGGTACCTTCTTACAGTTTCATCGTTCTTTACCTGTAAGATAAGTGAGGTCACTATTAACTCGTTCAGCTTAGGCACGTTGATGATCCTCACTTCCTGGTTGAGCAGCAACTATAATTTCATGTAACAGAAATCAGTCTTACTTTCTTATTGCCGGCAAACACATCTCGTAAAAACTCTATCGTGCATTCCTGATAAGGAGGCAAGTAATACTAACCTATGAAAAAGTTTAGCGCGGCTTCTTAACTTGGTTCAGCAAGATGTTATAGATCTCCTGCTTGGACTTCAACAGCTGGGCCAGGTCAGAAGTGACCTGATATTCCGATTCGCTCCTGGTTTTTTTTTTTTTTTTTTTTTTTTTTTTTTTTTTTTTTTTTTTTTTTTTTTTTTTTTTTTCTTTTTTTTTTTTTCTTTTTTTTTTATTGGATTTTGTATTCCCTCTGGGGCTTAATGTAAATTTAATCATTAAAATTCTCTCTCATTTGAGTTGCCCCAGAACTCCTAAACTGCTTCACCTCCTCGTAGCCTGCGCTGTAGTGCTAGTAGTTGTTGGATCTGCTAGCGAAGCCTGAAGGAGTGTTGGTTGAGAGACCGTTCCCTCCCATTTAGAGCGTGGACGAGGGAGATTATTGATTCTAAATTAGTTAGGGGTTCTATTCTAAACATCTGGATTGCTAGACGATTACATTCTGTCAATACTCCCATCATCCTTGTCCTCAACTTCGTTGGGGTTGTAGTGCGAGTCCTCGTTTCCTATCACGTTGGGCTGGTAGAACTGGTTGGCATGAGGGCTGAAGGTGGCGTTGGTCTGGTCGTCTTCCTGCATTTGAACATCAGAGGGTTTAATCAATTGCTTCTACTCATTCTGCATTTGCCCTAACTCCTATCTCTAGGCAGCTTCCTAAATATTGTTAGTTTGAAAATCTTACAGCGTATTTATCAAAGCGGCCTAATGGTCTTCTCTCTGTAGCCTGAATCGAGGGAGGGTTTGAATTGTTCAGGCCTTCGAACTGCTGGACTATGTTTTGAATGGACTGGTTGGCTTGCTATTGGTTGCTGATATCAATACTCTCTAGGATCTCTCCTTCCTCCAAAGAGTTGGAGCTCATCATTATACTCACATCAATAGGCTGATTTGAATACATCAGTTAAAATGAGATTTATAATATTGATTGTAATTTTAATAATAGTGATATGTAATTAATTAGATATTTAAATTATTGTTAAAATATAAATGAAATGGGAAAAAGTGAAAATAAAAATAAATGAGAGAGGATCTATCGCACATTTCAGCGCAGTCACACTAATCACTCACACTCTCCATTAGTCACACTTCTTCAGTTATGTTCATTAGTATATGGGTAGTGTATGTATATAAAATTGCATTGTTGTTTATGTATTGCGATAGAGTTATACGAGATCGTGCCTACGGCAGATCCATCATTCCATGATGGGTCTTGCGATCTCGTATAACTCTATCGCAATACATAAACAACAATGCAATTTTATATACACACACTACCCATATGCTAATGAACATAACTGAAGAAGTGTGACTAATGGAGAGTGTGAGTGATTAGTGTGAATGCGCTGAAATGTGCGATAGATCCTCTCTCATTCAACTTTTTTATTTGGTTTTATATACAGTTAATTATTAATTTAAATATCTAATTAATTACATATCACTATTATTAAAATTAAAATCAATATTATAAATCTCATTTTAACTGATGTATTCAAATCAGCCGATTGATGTGAGTATAATGATGAGATCCAACTCTTTGGAGGAAGGAGAGATCCAAGATAGTATTGATATCAGCAACCAATAGCAAGACAACCAGTCCATTCAAAACATAGTCCAGCAGTTCGAAGGCCTCAACAATTCAAACCCTCCCTCGATTCAGGCTTCAGAGAGAAGACCATTAGGCCGCTTTGATAAATACCCTGTAAGATTTTGAAACTAACAATATTTAGGAAGCTGCCTAGAGATAGGAGTTAGGGCAAATGCAGAATGAGTAGAAGCAATTGATTAAACCCTCCGATGTTCAAATGCAGGAAGACGACCAGACCAACGCCACCTTCAGCCCTCATGCCAATCAGTTCCACCAGCCCAACGTGATTGGAAACGAGGACTCTCACTACAACCCCAACGAAGTCGAGGACAAGGACGATGGGAGTATTGAAGAATGTAATCGTCTAGCAATCCAGATGTTTCGAATAGAACCCCTAACTAATTTAGAATCAATAATCCTCCCTAGTCCACGCTTTAAATGGGAGGGAACGGTCTCTCAACCAACACGCCTTCAGGCTTCGCTAGCAGATCCAACAACTACTAGCACTACAGCGCAGGCTACGAGGAGGTGAAGCAGTTTAGGAGTTCTGGGGCAACTCAAATGAGAGAGAATTTCAATGATTAAATTTACATTAAGCCCCAGAGGGAATACAAAATCCAATATAACCAGGAGCAACTCGGAATTATGCAGGTGCCCACTTCTGACCTGGCCCAGCTGTTGAAGTCCAAGCAGGAGATTTATAACATCTTGCTGAACCAAGGTAAGAAGCCGCGCTAAACGTTTTCATAGGTTAGTATTACTTGCCTCCTTATCAGGAATGCACGATAGAATTTTTACGAGATGTGTTTGCAGGCAATAAGAAAGTAAGATTGCTTTCTGTTACAAGAAATTATAGTTGCTGCTCAACCAGGAAGTGAGGATCATCAACGTGCCTAAGCTGAACGAGTTAACAGTGACCTCACTTATCTTACAGTTAAAGAACGATGAAACTGTAAGAAGGTATCTCCCCAAGATTGAAGACAAGCGATCAGTTAATCGGCAGTTCCTTTACAATGTATCCATTTTTATTATCGAATTTAAAACTTGAATTTAGATTCATCAACACTCTAAAGCCGGAGTTCTTCCCCAAGAACATTAAGGAAGGCCTCCAGAAAAGAAAGGACATGAAGTCGATTGGCAAGAACAAGTTCATCCAGATCCAGAGCGATATGTACAACTCCTTGCGAATGCCGTGAATCTGAATCCAAGTACCAGAGGTCGGGCTCTCCACTTATTGAATCATGGAGCCAAGACTAGCAAGAGGCCCGAGAGACCCCAGAACACCTTTACCTCGCCCTCATTTCCCTTAGGCTCGATCCAAGTTAACGAGCAGCTCACCGACCAAGAGATCGTGCAGATGAACATCAAGAGGATTAAACGCAATATCATTCCTGACTCCTTAAGAACTCAGTAGACTCCAGGCAATTTCAATATGAACCCTCCCAGTCAGAAGTTTTCTGGTAGCCTGAACACGAGCATGATACAACCCTAAACACAAATTGCCAACTGAGATGCAGATCGCTTGCTACTAGCTTCCTCTCTCTGAGATTCAAATATCTCACTCACCTAATTTCAAGCGCCTCTGGCCTTGACCCTTTCTCAAACACTTAACTCCCTCAAACGGTTTCATATAAATTTTAACTCGCTATGAATCCTTAATTGGATATTTAATCAACCACCTAATATTATTATTATTCTTATAAATTTCTAAATGGAATCCCAGGAGGCCGACTACTTCAACTTGAGTCTCGAGTATAACCTGAACATGGATAACCAGTACAACATTAAGCTCCAGTACCCTGTGAAGCCAGACATCAATTCAATGCAGATTCCTCAGAGGCTTTCCTAAGAGTCCGAGCAAACCGCGGAGGTCAGCGTGATACTTAAGAACGAGTCCAGCATAAATTTGAAACTCAAAGCCAAGAAGTATTCGTAAGCTGAGGTCTTGGTTTGTAGCAAGGATGGCAGGCCTTTCATCAAACTTAGCAAGGACATCGACCCTGCTTATCTTCTTGAAGATTACTAGATGCGAGACGACTCCCGAGTTGTAAGCCAGAGGTTTGAAAAGCCTGACAAAAACAAGAGATTCTGTAAGGGCTTCAATGAAAATCTTGAGCACTGAGTTAACAATTTAATTTTACTAAAAAATTCTCCTCAACTTTATAATTCTAATCTCTAACTTTTATGCCTACAAACTTTTCCAGTTTAAAAAACTTAACTTATTTATTCTTAATCTAAAAATTTGAAGCTGTATTATTGATTTAACTTGACTTGGTCTGATTTCTCTAGTATTTTTTAGAGAACTTTGAGCAAAATCCAAGAATAAGTTGAGAAAAGCGAAGAAAATTTGAAATCTCGAAGTTGTGAAACAAACATCATATTTATTTAGAATAATTACTCGTGCAATTGCAGAGGCTTTCTTAGTTTTATTGCAATTTATTGTACAACTTAGGTTTAAATGCAGCTGAAATCATAAAATTTACAAAGATTCAAGCATAGGAATAAGTTGCCTTGAAAATTGAGGACTTAAGTTAGATTTATTTTAAGAATTTAAGTTTGATAGTTACAGAAGTTTTCATAAAAATTTA
>ARYC01025469.1:0-14236 GCA_000711775.1 Oxytricha trifallax
TAATAGCTTTTTCAGCCATATAGGGCTATTCTCCTGAAAGCAGTAAGGGAATAAATTAGAGCAGTTGAAATTTAAGTATGAACATTTAAATAATTGATAATTTGTAATTTGAATTAATAATTAATCTAAACCTTAATCTATTCTCTGGTTAATTAAAGGGTATATTATTTAAACTCTTAAGGAAGGTTTGTAAAAAACATCACTTCAGCTTTGAAATGTCCAGATTCTTATACGAGCATTTCTAAAGCTCATCAAACACTTTTTCCTTGTGGACCTCACTTACTGAGGCTCTGTCCTACTGGAACTGAAGCAACTTCTTGATTACTTTCTTAATGCCAGACTTTGCGTTCTTGATTTCATCTGGCAGCTCTTGCTACTTGTATGCTTAATTCATCCCACGTATCTATGCATCTGTGAAGGGGTGGTTACCGAACTGAATCATGAAGAGTACAACACCCAGACTCCAGGAGTCTAGCTTGAATATCTGGATATCCTGCGCAGGTATGTCCTGCCTGAACTGCTCAGGCGCCATGAAAGATTTCGTACCTGAACTAACTGCAGAATCAGTGGGACCCCAATCACAGATTTTTGGCAAGTACTTATCATCAATCAGAATGTTGTCCAGCTTTAGATCTCTGTGAGCAATCCCAAGTGAGTGGGCGTAAGCGATTCCTATTATTATCGAGTAGGAGATGTAAAACTTCTGTTTCTCATTTAGCTTCCTTATCGTGAATAAATGTCTGAGATTATTATTGTACCATTTCATAACTATCAATTTTCTCTTACCAAGTTTTATAGTCTCCACCAAGTCAACAATAAAATTCGAGCCTGGGTCTTTTTTCTTTTTTGTTTAGAGTTCCTTCAGAGCTTTAACTTCGCAATTGATTTACTGCTATCAATAGGCACTTTGATTGCCAGGAACTCGTTGGGTTATTACTCCCCAAGTTTCTAACACTTAAAGACTCTTCCGAAACCTCCGTTTGCTTACTCGTTCAGAACCTTGAAGCCGTACCTATCTCTCAGTAGCTCTGCTATATAAGATATGTTTTCCTACTCAAGTCTTTTGTTCTTAGCCTATAGCTTTTCATTAGCAATATTCAACTCATACCATTATTACAACCTACTTGAGATATTTTCTTCAATGAAATGAAATTTGTGAAGCTATTTCGCATAGTCGGTGTAGCGATTATCAATTTTGAGGCGTTCATCTTCTTCAAAGCCTTGATATATCTCCCTCTGAACATGATTAAAAACACCCTCCTCTCCAAAATCTTAGTCCAGCTCTGAACTACTGGGCTCAATGTATTTCTCAATAATAGCTTTCTGCATACCACATTTATCCAACAGGTTTTAATACTGCTCAATTCCCTCAATTTGGGTTTTCTTGTACATTGATAATGTTTTCAGAACTGAATCAGGAGTGACAGCCTCGATCTTAGAACTACCTGCTAACCTAACTTAATCTGCGATTGTTTAATTTATTTGATCCAGCATTTATTAACCGGATCCAGAGCTTTCACTAAAGCCAAGGAGCTCGTTATGTTTTCTTCGCTAGAAATTTGTAGGGTGATGTTTGTTACAGACAGCTTCTATGTTTTCATTTGAGGAGCGCTTATCTCTTTAAGTACTTGATCTTTTTGGCAAAATCTAGCCTTCGCCATTTTAGATCTCCTTAACTTCTTCAGAGAGAATCTCTTGTCCCTTTATCCTTGATCGCGCGATAGATACTGCCTGGTATCTCTCAAGGAAATGAAAAGTAAATTTCTAATTGCCAGTTGTTGAGTACTCATTTATAGATAGATTAGAAGTTAGGCTGGTTATTGCGAAGATTGATTTTATTAATATTGGAGGTAACTACTGCATACTTTAGATTGGGGCAGTTGTCAATAAGGTCCATCAAGTACACTAAGTCAGGGTCTGACATCCTGGCAGCGAAGCTGTATAAAAGAGTTACCTGCAGATTAGACGAAGTCTTAAATTCCTGGACGTTCCTGAAATTTGTTTAATAGAACTCAATCTTCTTGAGGACAGCGCTCACTCCCAAGTCTGTTGAATAATCTTCCTAGAGTTAGAGTAATTTCTTATTTGAGATATGGAAGCGGTTTGCGACTATCTCCACTCCAACGCTGGTTGCGTTTGTCATAAAAGCTGCCTAGAATACCAGCTTGCCAAACACAGAACCAACATCGTAAAACACAGAGTCTTGGTTCATACCATACTATTGCAGCCTTTAAATAATTTTGGAAAACTGAATTGTAGGAATTTCTCCGTATGCTGGTTGGGCATCACTGCCCACTAAATTGGGATCCATTATTATACTAGTTCTAGAACGAGTTGCAGGGGCAACAATGCCACAAGTCTTGGTTTGAATGTCCTAATTAAATAACACATGAATATTGCTGAAGTTCAAGTCACTTTAAAAGTTTAGGTACCTATGGATTTCCAAAAACGTTTTCCACAATCAATTATTAACTTTCTCATTAATACAATTATCTTCTTCCGCTTGAGCTTTGCCTTCTGTTAACTAAGCCAATTGAGTTTGTTCAGGCGAATGAGTAGCCACCTTTATAAAGTCAAGTAATACACCCTGCCTTGCAACTGACTTGGAACTTGAAGCAGGCTAAATCAAATCTAGTTGAGGCGCAATATTAGTTTAAGAGAAGCATCCATCATTCCCTGCAATTAAATCGTCATGGTTTTCAATAGGAGATCCAGGATAAAAGTCCTCATGAGCTTACTGCTCTACTGGAAGTGATCTTGATACCTCACTGATTGTAGCTACGCCTTATGCTTCTGACCTTTCAATTGCCTCCAACATATCTGTATGTTTATCAACTGGAATTATTCTTACTTTAGAATTGCTGCTGCTAAGTTGCGATAGATTCTTTTGAGTTGGAGTGGGCTTTCTCATCCATATTGATTTAGGAAGCCTCGCTCTGCTTTACATCTCCCTAGGATTTGCCAGAGGAACTGTACTTCTAGCTACCACTCTCAATAGCCTGGGCAGCTTCTCTAATCTTCTTCTCCTTGACACAAGGGTGAAACCTATAGCTGTGCTTAGTTGAGTAGACCTTCTAACAAACTTCACAAATTTTATGATAGTTTTGCAACTTGTTGTCTCTAACTTCCTGCTCGGTGTGATCCTTCTTTATGTGGCGGTGTTTGGCTGTTCTGTTTTAGAAAGGGGCATTGCAAATCTGACACGTAAACCCCTTGGGTAGCACCTGCTTCTATTGTTAATTCATTTGGTGAAATTTTAACTGAGTGATTTTGTACTTGTAACTTAATATTATAAAACTTTGATCAATGTAACAAACATCACCTGGAATTGTGTCCGGAATATGTGTCCGGAATTGTGTCCAATCTGGAATTTGTGTCCATTTAAGGAGGAAATCGAACTTTCTTCAATCAAGCCTGCTCACGCTTAGAAACTAGTCAGGTGGCATATATGAGTTAAGGAAAGTCAGAAACTAAGTTGCCTGGTTCTTAGCAATGTACAGGCAGGGCATCTGAAAGTTTCGAGGCTTTTTGAAGGAATACTAAATAAGGAAGGCTCTCTGTTTAACTTCTCCTTTGATTAAACTTTATAATTAATAACTATTAATATAATGAGTGAGCAATCCCCGAATCCAGCTAAAGGAAAGAAGGGCAAATATCCTTGCACAATCGCGGGATGCCAGAAGAGTTATATATCCTCCCAGAGCTTATCAAAGCACAAGCACTAGAAGCACTACGACTAAGTGCAGTAGATGAAACAACTCAAACCTAAAATGAATATGTGCGATAAGTGCAACAACTTCTACTCTTCCCCTGAAAGCAAGAGAAAGCACAAGTGCAAGAATGCCAAGCCTGAAAGCATTCTTTCCAGCATTTACGGCAACTCTTCAGAGTCGTTCAGCAAAGGCAATCAATGCCACAACTATTCTCGGGGGTTCAACTCCCTGGCTCCTGGAGATGAAAACTATAATACCTGTGAACCCTTTGAATTAAACTAGCCTGTTGATTTCGTTTCAAGTATGCTTAAAGAGAATTGCTCATCGATGATGATTTAACCTTAAAAGCCTCCTTAACTTTAAGGTATGTAATGTATATAAGTTAATGCAATATAGATACTCACCCTGTTCAAGTTCCTGCTTTTATAATAAGCGTTAAAGAGATGGAAACTCCCGTCATCACTGAGGAGAACTTTGCTAAGGTTCAGGAAATTTACCAAATTCGCAAGACCTTGAACTCGGTTGCAGTGCAGGTTAATCCCAGCAACTTTGATCTTGCAACTCAAACTGAAAGCAAGGATGTAAAGCCCTTAATGATGTCTCTTTCAACTCTGACACAATAGTCAATCCTACCGAAGCAACGATTCAAGAAGAGATCAAAGTCCAAACCATCTATGACTGCTGGAATGATCCTGACAGGCTTGAAAAGCAGGAGTATATTGATAAGAAAATGCGGCACCAGTGGCAGAAAGCTGAGAAAGATGGATTGAGGACTCCTAAATTCAAAGGCGTAAGGGCTGTAAGGCTCGATGAAGCTGTACCAGCAACTAGGTATACTGCCTCAGAAGAAGACAAGAAGTAAATGCAAGGATTTTATGAACAGTACCAAGTTAAGGTTCAGGAATTTATAAGTAAAAATTAGGAAGTCAATTACTCCAACTTGAGAACTCCCAAATCAAAGTCGGTTACCAGGAGTCAAAAGAAATAAGACCTTATGATGGTAGATGCTAACTAAATGTTCCTTCTGCCCCAGCCTATCTTTGATCCTTTGGAAGTTGCCAAGCTAATCAACATCCTATTGGGAGAGGACAACGACCCTGACATCCTTCTTTGCGAGATTGATTCTTACTTCTCTTAAGCTAACATTTTTCTGCAAATTGGTGTAACAAACATCAACCTTCACTTTCATAAACTCTAAACCTATTCACTCCCTCTTACATGACCTGGTCAACGAGTTCATGGGCTAAGCTATGCTAAGTAACAATCCCTGGTTAGGTGCCTATCTCTCAAGGATCGATATCATTCACAAGACCACCAAGATCATTGAGCTTAGAGACTCCAACAATTCCTTCGCCACTCACTTTTGTTGTTTTAAAATTGAGATTGATTCTTCAAAGGCTAAAGAACTTATTCAAGCAATTAATCGCAGTGCCCCACTCAAGTATGTGCTCTGGGTATTGCCTCCTGATTAATGTCTGGGTAGAGGAGGGATCCATTACTTCTAGCTACTGAGCGATCATCCTGTAGAGATCATAAACCAGGGCGAGCAGCAGATCAAATTCTACCTTTACTTCAAGGATTCATCTTAAGACTTTGTCGACTCCAACTTCACGACTCCTGGAAGTCAGTTAGGGAAAAGGCACAGTGAAGTTCAAATGACTCCAAAGCTGCTAGGCATGGAACTTGAGGTAGAGAATTAAGAACCCCAATAATAGCTGAGCCCAAGATCAAAACGTCTTTTGGAAAATGCCACTAAGGAGTTTACTCCCACACTTGCCTACGCTATTATTAATAAGCAGGTAAACTAATAGAAGGTTAGAGATTAACTGCATAATTCTATTAATGCAAACGAGCCATTAGAATAGTTTGAGAAGCTGCTATCCTTAACCAATAAGTTGCAGTACCTCTTTACAATTAAACAGATAATACCACTTGCCGAACTGATCAAAAACATGATAGGAAGTGACAAGCATGTTGGAAAGTTCGTTTCAGAGGCTCAGATCATAGAGGGTCTGAAGAAGTTATAAGAAGCCTCAGGAGGCTGGATATAGATCATAGAAAGTAAAAGCAAGTAAGCAGGTTTTATTAAACAAGTTTAAAAAATTAATATTGAATAGATCAAAACGTCCTTGAAACTGCATTGCAAGTATGAGCCCAAGGGAACTGAGTAAAGGTTGTCGATTTAGAAGGATAGGCTGTTTTACAATCAAGTGGATAAGTTGAGAGCGTATTGGAACCTGTCAAGGTTCGAAGGAGAGAACCTGGAAAAAATACAAAATGTTTTGAATAAAGTAGTGGTCTTACCAAGGAGTCAAAAGGTTACTGGGCTTAGAGTGGGCTAGGAATAACTGGAGTAGTTGCAATAATCGATAGCGAACGACGCGGTGTACAAGACCCTCAATCAAAAAGAAAAGGCCGAGTTCATTGAAGGGTCCAAGTTCTATATTCACTACTAGACTCTGAACTAGCAAATGCTGAGGGGGATCTACGGGCGACTTGATTTACTATTAAAATCTTACAAGGAAAGCTAGAACCTTAGAGCTACTGTGGAGGATATGGAAAATGACATCTTTGCTATGGTTAAGAGAGAGGCTGACAAACATAACTTGTTGCTTGGAAAAAGAATAGGGAAAAGTTATCTTACCAGATCGTTTGAGTGTTATAGGAAAACGAATAGCAACCAAGTCATAAGCGAGAGCAGCGGTCCTTGCGAAATGATTATTAAGATCTTCTGGAAAGCTCTGATTCCTGCTCAAGCTTCGGCTATTGCAATAATGGATACCAACTTCAATAAGCAAGGTAGAAACATAGTGTCTATACTAGAAACCCATAACCTCTTGGGCAAGCCTGCATACTTGATGCCAAAGTATCCATACAACTTAAGGACCCTTTTAGAAGGCTTTTTCATAAATCAGAAGTGCTTCAAGTACGTTGCCTTCATGATCATCAAGACTCTTTCCAGGCCCATAAGAACAAAGTCTATCACCTGAATATTAAGCCGGAAAACATTCTGTTTGATAAGTACCACGTTCCTTTCTTGACAGATTGGTTGAACAGGAATGTCTAGAGGGATGGAATCATTAACGAATACTCTCCTCCTGAATATATTAATAGAGAGATCCAGCCCTTAAATCATGTGATGTTGAAGGCCTAAGATGCTTGGGGAATTGGCCTACTCCTGTTCTATATTCTTTGCGGAAGTTTACCTTACACTGTTGATGATATGTTGGCATTGAAAGATAAAAATGCTACTCTCACCAATAGACCTTTTGAGATATTGAATCCTAAGTTGGATGGTCAGTGGTTTGTCATCATTAGAAACCTGTTGACTCCTGACCCTTTGCACAGATCCTCAATTCAGTCCTTGTACATGGATCCATTCTTCAAGCATTAGAGAGACTAAGTGGAAATCGACACATTAACTCTTCACGACTACGAGAGCGACGACGAGTCCAATTCCTGAAGTCTAAAGCCCACTCGTCCAGAGAAGGAAGATCCCTGAAATTCTTCGTTCTTGACGAACAAAAATTAAACGAAAATAATTGAATAATTATAATTAACCACCATCTTAATTAATATGTATAAGTCTCCCTACTATCTAGTACCGGAATCGGTGTCCATTTTAAAGGACATCTGTTTGTTTGAGTAGTACTTTAATGTGTCTGTAACAAACATCATCTATTAAATCGGTTATCGATTGGTAGAAGGTGAATTATTTTAGAAGTTTAATATCGTTTATGAGTATAATTCTGATCATTGTCTTAGGCCTCACTTCAACTCTAAATATTCTCTGCGGATTAAAAGAGACTTCCTCATAAAGGCGAGATGAGAAGACAAGTTGTCAAAGGATTATGAAAGTTTAAAATTATAGACAGAGAGAAAGAATAAGTTAAACAGTTAAACAAAGATAATCTAAGATAATTTCATCAAAAGTCTGGTTCGACCAAGATCTAAACTGAGTGCACTTCCTACTTCTCATTATCTTCCTTCTTCTCCTCCTCCGTTTTCTTCTCTTCCTCCTGGCTTGGACAAACCTTGTCGTCCTTGTCAAGCTTCCACATCTTGGACTCGTAGTTATCATCAGAAGTAAACAGATAGCAATTGTTGGTTATCACCCCCGCATCAATTTGTTAACTCATCACCCATTCTATTGTTGGCAAAGTGCACACCCAGTCAAGGGTGAGTATCTTCCTTGATCCTTCTTCAGGCGGCGTGGTAGTTCTGATGATCTTGAAACTTTCCATAAAGCCAAGAGTCAAGTCGATCTTACCCTTGAACTTAAAAGGGGACTTCTATATAAATGAAATGACACTGTAATCCTGGAGCATCTTTTCAAGTGCTCCTTCTTTTACCTTGCAAGTATATTCGCACTTGATGCCGAGAGGTATGATCATTTCATGGCCCCTGGGTGTTTGCTTTAAGTGTTTTTCTATTGAATCATCGCTAGGGATATCATATTGCGAGAAGTCCTCTTAGCTTGTTACTCTGTCCTCTTCTTTCTTCTCTTCCTCTATTTTATCAGTTTCTTCGTCGCTCTCTCCTGTGTGATTATCTTTGAGAAGGTAGTAATAGAGATAGTTAAGGGAGAAGGAGCCCAAGATCCTCTTTATATCAGAGTGCCGTGTGAATTAAATCTTCTAGTGGTTTACATTCCTAAGTTTGTTAAAGGTCTATTCCTCAAAATCCTCAGTGAAGTTGAAGCTGGTGTTACTACCTTCATAGTCATAAGATGAGACACCCCTACCTTCATCCCCAGTCTAGACTTTCTTCGGGGATATTAATTCAAGATAAGTAGAAATAAGTCTATCGTTCTCTGTATCCATTTAATTTAATTTTATTAACAAAGTCACAATCAAAATCTATGTAAAGATATTGCAGGCTCAAACTCTTAGTAAAGCTGTAACTTGGTTGAGGGTAAATCAACTTGCTTTTAAAAGTCGACTGAAATACATTTGAGAAGTTTCCTTAAGTGTAACAAACATCACTTTATATTTCTCATACTTAGTCGCTTGAATTTTTAAGATTTCTTCAATTATTCTGTGTAATAAGTCTTAAGAATCTTTTAGGAGACTTATCTGCTTTGAGCAGCAGATACACCTACTGTCATTGAAATGCGAGCATGGTTTATAGATGGAAGGGCAATAGAAAATGAATAGAGTTAGTTAAAGTTGTATAAATAGTTATCGCAAGAAACATCTTAATCAAACTAAATTCAAACAAGGGCAGCATTTTCAGGGGAAAGTGATCATGATGTCGATTTGCTTGACTGCATCATCTTTCTGTTCTTTCTGTTAATCCTGATCCACTGTCACTGCTTCTGAGTGAGCAACCCCTGGTTTATCAGTAAGGCCCTCAATCACTTGCTTGTACCTGTTATACTTCCACAATCTTGCATGGCACTACTCAGGCTTGTAATCTAATAAGTTATATCGAATGACATCAAAACCATTTGAAAAGGTTAAGGCCTATAGGGTTGTGTTTGAGATTATAATATCCAGTGCTAACTCTGTTTTATCATCAGACCAATTGGGGTTGGTCACTAAGTAAGTTTAGAGCTTGACTCTCTCCATATACCCCACATGGAGATTTACTGCCTTTGCATCTACAGTTAGCTCGTCATCCTCTCTCTCAATAATATTGTGTAAACGATCAAGGTGAATTTTGCCAGTGAGCATTTCATTGATTAAGCTGAACTGGGAGTTATCCAACTTTAACATCACGTTTTCCTTCATACCAAAGTTGACTGTAACCTTGCGCTGACCATTTACAGTCACGATGTACTCTTCCATACTAGGGACATAAGCGAGGTGGTAGTGTTTCTACTTAGACCAATTCCTGGTACCGATCATTAAGTGGTAAAGCTGGATGAGATTCAAGAATTTCAAGAGACCTTTTATTTACTCCTGGTCTCTACTTTTAAACCTGAATAAACTGATTTCACTGGGCTTATATGTTACTGCCTTTTATACTTCATAAAAGTCAAAACCACCATTCGAGTCCTCATCTTTTGGCTTGGACTCTGAGTTGTACAAACATTGGAGCATTTCATCTTCCAGCTCTTACATTTGGCTTTATAAATATAAAATTATAATCTGGAATTTAGATTAGATTAAGTGGTGATTAAAGATATTTGTAATGAATTGCCTTCCTTGATATAGCTGCAGTTATTTCTATGCTTTATATTAAGAATTCTATTGCCTAGTAGTTTGAAGCCTGGAAATAAAATAAGGGGGATTCCCTGAACTTCTCTGCTCATCTTTTTATGAGTGTAACAAACATCACTTTCCCACTGACATATCCACTCTAAAAATCTTTTTGATATTTGTCCAATTTCTCTGTTTAAACATACTTAGGGATCATTAAACTTAATAAGATTGGAGTATCAAGAGCCCCTAAGCTATCAATAAATTTAGTGCTTGGTCAATTAAGAGTAGGAGCAGAGATAAACGATTAGAGTTAGTTAAAGTTGTAAAATACTTAGATGAATCAACAGTTTTAATAAGACTTAAGTTCAAACATGGTTTGCATCTTCAGGGAAAGTGACCATGATGTTTATTTTCTCAATAACATCAACTTCCTCTTCCTTTTACTCTTCCTGGTCCACTGCCATCATTTTGGAGTTATCATTCTCACTTGCGTACTTAGGAGGTTCTTCAATCTCAGTGTCGTATTTATCGTGCTTCCACAGCTTTGCATGGCAATTATTAATCGTTTATTTCATGAAATTGAAAAATTAAATTTTGAAACCATTTGATAATACCATGTGTTAAAGGGTTGTGTTTGATATTATAATATCAAGTGCTAACTCTGTTTTATCATCTGACCAATTGGGATTGATCACTGAGTAGGTACACAACTTGATTCTCTCCATGAAGTTCACGTTGACCAAAATTTACTTCGAATTCCCAGTTGGGTCAGCAACTCCCCCCTTTAATATTTTGAGTAAGTCTGGAAGGAGAATTTTGTTAGAGGACACTCATGAGACAAGCTGTTGAACTGGGATTTATTCATCTAGTAAACATAGTATTCCTTCATCCCAAGGTTGACTGTAACCTTACGTTCTCCATTTACAGTCTCAATGTACTCTTCCATATAGGTCTCATTTGAAAGGTTGTATTTATCCTTCTCAGACCAATCACTGTTCCTGATCATTAAATGGTAAAGCTGGATGAGATTCAAGAACTTCATGAGCTTCTTAATTTTGTCCTGGTCTCTACTTTTAAATCTCAGGAAGGAAACAACACTTGGCTATTAATCATCCTTTGCAAGTGGTAAATCCTAGAAGTCAAAGTTGCCATTCTTGGTTTCATCCATTGGCTTGGACTCTGAGAAAATCAGGCAGCGGAGCATATCTGCTTACAGCTTTTTCATTTGGATTTGTAAATATAAAAATTATAATCTGGAATTTGAGATTAGTTTAAGTGGGGATTATAGATACCTCTACTGAATTGCCTACCTTGAAATAGCTGCAGTTATCTCTATACTTTATATTCAGAACAGGAATGCCTAGTAGTGTAACAACTGTAAATAAAGTAAGGAAGATTCCCTGAAATTCCCTACTCATCTTCTTATGACTGTAACAAAAATCACTCTGAGATTTATGACCCTGAGGCTCTGTATGAGAAAGATTATGAAGTTTTTTAAGAGGCCTATAGGATTAATGATACAAGTAATACAGATGCCCTAACTTAACTCAAACCATTAATCAAACAATTCCTTTGAACTAGGGTACAACCCTAACCTAGAGATAGACTCCAGGAAGAGCTGCTTGAGGTTTTCGCAGTGAGAAGTTGTAATAATAAATCGTGCTGCTACTAGTCTCAAATAAGAGAAAAAGTAAGAGTAATAAAGCCAAGCTGACTTACCTCACCAGTTCACCTGGTAAAGCAAAGCAACTCAAAAAAACTACTGCTCCTTCAACTCTGACTTTAATTTCTTGAACACGTACCTATAGGGAGTTAACAAAAATAAAAAGCCCAACTGGGAAAAAGGTTTCAAGTTAAGCTTAACTTAACCTAACTTAAGCTTAAAGTACTGTAGTACTCCACTTAAAGCTTAAAGCACTGTAGTACTTTACTTAAAAAGTCAAACTGAAAAACCAATAACTAACTGTAAAGCCTGCCTTACTTTACTACTAGAATACTGCCTGAGCCGATTTACGCTTGAGGCTTTTACACCTCTCTACAGTCAGGGTGAGTACCTAGGCTAGTAAAAACTAAAAAGGGTAAATGTCAAGTAAACTCTTTAACTCTTCAAGCACTACTTAGTAAAGTACCTTTAGTAAAACCAGTAAGTTAACTTAGGGTCTTAGCCTTACTTGGTTTAGAAGTAAAAAATGACAGTAATCAAAATCAACTAAGTCAAGTTAAGTGCCTCTTAAGTTGATTGATAAAAAAAATCAAAACCAATAATCAAAAGAATTGTAGAAATCTCTAGAAGCCTGAGGTTTGAATATTCAAACGGCTGGTCCTCGGAAACGAGGTTAAATTCGATTCATTTTTATAAGAATTTACGACTGAACTATTGCCGACAACGGTTGTCGAAACGTGAGGAGACACAAAGTGGTGTCTTGAGGCAAAGTAAACTTCCAAGTCATAGTGCAAACGCTAGTTAGTCGTCAACAAAATCTTAAAACTGTTCGTTGCTGTTTTTTAAACGTTCAGATCTTTTAAACAAATAATAAATAACTTGCCGTATCCTGGTGGTGAAACGTGAGTGAGACATCAAGGGGCCTAAACAAAGCTTAGGGTGTTCTCGAGGCAAAGTAACTTGGAGAGCCAGAGATCGCAGTTGCATAGTAGATTGATTAAAACTTAAACTGATCATTGCCTTTTAAAATGATTAGATTCAGCCTGTTTCTTTAAATGTCAAAATCAAAATCAAAAGTCAAAGCCACAAATGATAGTATTCAAATCAAAAATATCTAGTAAGTACTCTTGTTGTTTGTTTTCCTTTGTAATTTCTAAATCACTGAAACATCCTTTTAGCAATTTAAATTAAATTCATAATGCCTGGCCAGGCTAGCTATAGCTACTTTCAAATGATCAAAATAATTTTAGAGTTTATTCAATTGGGTTCTTACAAAATATTTTATTGGTTCTTACTAGTTAATTAAATTTGATTTTACAAGGTTCTTTACTGCTTCTATTGGTTCTTACTTGATACCTTGTTTTAACAGTTTCTTTGGGTTCTTACTAGTTATTTAATGAGATCTTACTGTTTCTTTGGGTTCTTTAAATTAAACTAAAACTGCTAACTGGGTTCTTACTAGCAAAATAATTGGGTTCTTTTGATTTCTTACTTAGGTTCTTAATTCACTTAGAGAAAATTTAACTTGTTCTTTTGATAATTAGATGATGATTAAAACCCTGAATGTTTAAACTACAAAATTTAATAGTGGCCACTATTACCCAAGCTTAAATTTTAGCTTTTAAACCCAGCTATATTCTTTCAGCAGAATAAAAAGATCACTAGAGTGATTAGTAACCTATTTTTACTAAGTTACGCTTTTACTCTTTAGAAAAATCATGACTTTTAGTTAGTGTAACAAACATCACTTGACTTTTAAACTTATAACTTGAATTTAATGAAATAGCTGTTAACTTTAAAAAACTTAGTAAACTGAGTAAAACTTTAGCGTTTTTGATTTTTTACTTTTTAACTACAACTACTGGGCTAAAGCCAACTTTTAGGTCAATTAGGGAATAGGTGGGTAATATAAGCTGATAGCTCAATTTTCTTTGATATTATCAAACAACCAGAGAAACCTGAAATGCTGCCAAAATTTTCATTTTAGTACATCAAGTTTGAAAGTAGCCATGCTACTACGAATCAATGATTAGGTTTGAAATTTTGAAAAAGTTTTGAAGACTGAGTGAGTACAGTTAGTTGACTTGATAGCAAGAACCAGTACTTGAGAGATAAACTGAGGGTAAGTTAGGGCAGTTGAAGAAAAGTGAGGGAAAATGGAGCGGAGCTCCTAACTTTGAAATTATTTGGGCCCTGATGTTTGTTACCAATTAATTCTGAATTTAAAGTAGTAACTAAAAGCAGGCTATTTATAGGGCAAGAATCCAATCAATTTAATAATATCTTAATTAAATTAGGATTTTTAAACTGGCTGGAAATTGGTGGGAATTAAATATGATATGAGAAAGTTAATATTAGAAAGAGGTAGAGAGGGAGTGGAGAAATAGTATGAAACAAGATTTATATAACTTAATATTATGCAAAACATATTACTTTAAGAAAAGAAATACTTGTCGGGACCATACTTCTCAAGGCTTTAGGCCGCCTTCTCTGTTTTGAAGTAGATCGAAAAGTGTACTCACTAATTTTAGGGTTTCAGAATTCCCTAACTATTCTTACCAGAGCCCACTGTATCATGCTGGCCCAGGTTTTTCTAGGTTGACGTAGTGCCTGAGTTGATTGTTGTAGTAGATGTAGGGAATAGTGCAGGATCTTAGTTATTAAATTACTCATCTTCGCTACTTTCATCACCAGCATTGTCCTTGGTTTTTTGA
>ARYC01025471.1:0-11028 GCA_000711775.1 Oxytricha trifallax
TTTTATTAAGAGATTGCTTATTTAACTATATCAATAATTTAACTATTAATACAAAAAAATTTAAAGGTAAATGTCTTATTTTAATTATAGTCTTATATTTAATTTAAGATTAGTAAATTATAAAAAAAACATTAGAATATTTTAAAACTTAACTCCATTTATTTTAAATAATAAATAATATTAGTAATTAATAACACACTATCGCACTCTATCTTAAAATCATTGAAATTTCGAGATAGAGTACTGTTTAATTATATTTATTAAAATTAACATTAAAATAGTGTAAGTAAATTATTGATTATTCTTTAATTTTTGGATTTATATTCTATTTTTACTCATCTCAAAACCCCAAACCCCTTCAGTAGTTTGATTGAGTTTTTTTGATTGATAAAAGTAGACTATTAGTGCATACTTTATTAGGGTTTTAATAGGGTTTATGTAGGTGTTTAATGTTTAAATATTAGTAATTTAAGTGAGTATAACAAGCGAGTTTTTAAAATATTTCACACAAACATAAGCTTAGAGTCATGTGGCAGTTCTCTGAATTTTATCTTTCTTAGTTGATATTTGATCGCTTCTATTGTTTGATAATTCTCTTAGCTTGGCTTGATAATAGTTGAGTATGCAAGTTCTCTGAGACCTCCATTTATTTTATTTTTATCGAGATATTGTTTGATTCTCTGCTTAGAATCTCTCTCACCCCTGCAGCTAAAGTAATCGTTTCTTGGCATGTCGCTCTCTATTATTATTACTGCTAGAGCCCAGATATCCCATTAAGTGTCTCCATCTCTCCAATCCTCTCTCTCTGGGAAATATCCAGGAGTGCCGTATACATTTCCTTATGCAGAGGCTTGCACTCTTTGAGCTCTGTTGAAGTCAATAATATAAACTCTAAGAGGCTGAAAGTTCATCATGATGTTCTCTGGCTTTAAGTCTCTATAAACATAGCCAAGCTTGTGAAGCTCTTCAATACCCTCAACTATCTGCTATACAATCTAGCTAATTTATCTCTGACATCTATTTACTTAAAAACTTTAGAATTTCAAGAATTAGAAATAATAATTAACATTTTAAAGATAAGACATTTCCATGCACATTATATTTTATTATATATATTTAATTTCTTGTTTATTTAGCTCTGCGATAGTGCCATCGACCCCCTCAATTAAATGATTGATAATGAAGTTGGTTCTAAAATTTAAATTAACTCAACTGTGACTTGCATCTTCTCTCATCTCTTTCTTTAATATGACTTAGTCAAGTAGCTCCATCTTGACATCATTAGAGAAATGATATATAGTTTGAGTCCACTTTATTTCTACGGATGCCAATTTCTACCCTTAGTTTTTATCGTATTAACTTTTTGTGTGCAACCAATTCTCAATAGCAAAATTTAATCTGTTAAATGATTTAGCAACTTCCTTTCATAAGTTAGGTTATCGAAATTAAATGACTCAAGAATGCTCTAGCCAAAATAATAAAGTAGTTTCTTTTCTTTTTCGGGCAATCCTACGTAGATTGATCGCCACCACACTAACATGACCACTTAATTTTTCTATTCACATAATCTGAAAAGTGCATAGCGATAAAAATCACTTCAAATTAGTTTTTGTGCTGAGGATTGTGAGGACCCTAAGGAAATTGAGGACCTTGAGGAAATTGAGGTCCTTAAGGAAATTGAGGTCCTGAGGAAAATGAGGAACCTGAGGAAATTGAGGACCTTGAGGAAATTGAGGTCCTTGAGGAAATTGAGGTCCCTAACTTAATAATAATGAAAGTGTCTTAAAGTCCATACCTATCGCAAGAATAATTCTAAGGCAAACTGCATCCATTTCAGATAATCTAAGCTCAATTAGCTGAAGAGTGAAACTTAAACTCAAAAGTATAACTAAAAACTACAATTAACTTAGACCAAATGCATCTACTTGTAATGCAACGACAAAATAAGTAAATAAATTAAAAGAAGAAATTTTCAGAAATTTTCCTTGATTATTTTCCCTTCAAAAGCTTTGACAATCTAAATTCTAAAATAAAATAAGATACTTTAAATGATTCGCTTAAAGATCAAAGCTTTTAATGCCGCCTCAATCAAGTGAATTAAATTACATTTAAATTCGAATTTAAAAACACCAGCTCACACTGATCTTAACAATAAGCTCTTTCAAATGCTGAACTCTCAAGTGACATCACTTAACTTGCACGACTTAATACTCATTCTCAGGTATAAGTGTCTTACTCCAGCGCAAGACTCACATGTTTATTTGAGCTACTGATTAATTCATCAACTTACTAACATTCCCTACTCAAAAATTTAAAGAATTTGCAAAAATTAATGTTTGTAGGCTTAAGACCAAATGCAACATTCTAAACGTTGCAAGCTAACAAGTGAAAATGTTGAATTCCTTACAAACTAGAGAACATTACAGAGTCAAGCAGGAATGACCCTTGAAGAGAGATGATTGATGGTTCATAGAAAATTTCCAGAGAAAAGAATATCTCCCTCCAAACTATCCAAAGTATACCAAAAATAGCGAAATTAAGAGGAAATTTATAAGCGTTTGCAAGTATATGACCCCGCTTTAAAAGCATAAAACCCAAGCCCTTTTTTTTGAGATGAGGACCAATCTCGTTAACGCTCTTCGATAAGAAAGGAAAATTGTGTTTATCGATGAAGTTATGTTTACATACTCGACCAATCTCAAACAGGAGTTCAGCAATCGTCATTAAATAATTGTGGTAAAGGACGAATTACAGTTTACAAAGTGGATTGCGGTAGTTGCGGCAGTCTCTCCTGATAAAGGACTGGAGCTGTACTAAAATTATGACAGATCTGTTGATATAGAGAAGTTCCATGACTTTATTATAGGTTTGCATGAAATAAACTAAACAAGTAAGATAGCAGTAGTTTTAGACAACCTTAGGGTGCATCACAGTTAGAAAATCAAAACGCTGTGTGAGCATTTAAACATTTCTCTAATTTTTACTCCCCCATACTCTCCTTAATACTACCCCATTGAGAATAATTTTTCGGTGCTTAAAAATAAATTCAAGAGAATGAAGATGAAGATCATTGGTTAAGACTAGAGATTTGACGCTAAGCAGGTGTTGAGACAAGCTTTTATTAGCATTGAGGATGAAATCATAAGAGAAATTTGCAAGAAGTAAATGTAGAAGTTTGATTTGTGAAATGGTTTTAAATATATGGTTTTTAAGATCAAATATCAAATTTAAAACATTATTCAAAACCCCAAAACCCTTTCAGTAGTTTGATTGAGTTTTTGATTGATAAAGTTGACTCTTAGTGCATACTTTGTTAGGGTTTTAATAGGGTTTATGTAGGGGTTTAATGTTTAAATATTAGTAATTTAAGTGAGTATAACAAGCGAGTTTTTAAAATATTTCACACAAACATAAGCTTAGAGTCATGTGGCAGTTCTCTGAATTTTATCTTTCTTAGTTGATGTTTGATCGCTTCTATTGTTTGATAATTCTCTTAGCTTGGCTTGATAATAGTTGAGTATGCAAGTTCTCTGAGACCTCCATTTATTTTATTTTTATCGAGATATTGTTTGATTCTCTGCTTAGAATCTCTCTCACCCCTGCAGCTAAAGTAATCGTTTCTTGGCATGTCGCTCTCTATTATTATTACTGCTAGAGCCCAGATATCCCATTAAGTGTCTCCATCTCTCCAATCCTCTCTCTCTGGGAAATATCCAGGAGTGCCGTATACATTTCCTTATGCAGAGGCTTGCACTCTTTGAGCTCTGTTGAAGTCAATAATATAAACTCTAAGAGGCTGAAAGTTCATCATGATGTTCTCTGGCTTTAAGTCTCTATAAACATAGCCAAGCTTGTGAAGCTCTTCAATACCCTCAACTATCTGCTATACAATCTAGCTAATTTATCTCTGACATCTATTTACTTAAAAACTTTAGAATTTCAAGAATTAGAAATAATAATTAACATTTTAAAGATAAGACATTTCCATGCACATTATATTTTATTATATATATTTAATTTCTTGTTTATTTAGCTCTGCGATAGTGCCATCGACCCCCTCAATTAAATGATTGATAATGAAGTTGGTTCTAAAATTTAAATTAACTCAACTGTGACTTGCATCTTCTCTCATCTCTTTCTTTAATATGACTTAGTCAAGTAGCTCCATCTTGACATCATTAGAGAAATGATATATAGTTTGAGTCCACTTTATTCTACGGATGCCAATTTCTACCCTTAGTTTTTATCGTATTAACTTTTTGTGTGCAGCCAATTCTCAATAGCAAAATTTAATCTGTTAAATGAGTTAGCAACTTCCTTTCATAAGTTAGGTTATCGAAATTAAATGACTCAAGAATGCTCTAGCCAAAATAATAAAGTAGTTTCTTTTCTTTTTCGGGCAATCCTACGTAGATTGATCGCCACCACACTAACATGACCACTTAATTTTTCTATTCACATAATCTGAAAAGTGCATAGCGATAAAAATCACTTCAAATTAGTTTTTGTGCTGAGGATTGTGAGGACCCTAAGGAAATTGAGGACCTTGAGGAAATTGAGGTCCTTAAGGAAATTGAGGTCCTGAGGAAAATGAGGAACCTGAGGAAATTAAGGACCTTGAGGAAATTGAGGTCCTTGAGGAAATTGAGGTCCCTAACTTAATAATAATGAAAGTGTCTTAAAGTCCATACCTATCGCAAGAATAATTCTAAGGCAAACTGCATCCATTTCAGATCATCTAAGCTCAATTAGCTGAAGAGTGAAACTTAAACTCAAAAGTATAACTCAAAACAACAATTTACTTAGACCAAATGCATCTACTTGTAATGCAACGACAAAATAAGTAAATAAATTAAAAGAAGAAATTTTCAGAAATTTTCCTTGATTATTTTCCCTTCAAAAGCTTTGACAATCTAAATTCTAAAAAAAAATAAGATACTTTAAATGATTCGCTTAAAGATCAAAGCTTTTAATGCCGCCTCAATCAAGTGAATTAAATTACATTTAAATTCGAATTTAAAAACACCAGCTCACACTGATCTTAACAATAAGCTCTTTCAAATGCTGAACTCTCAATTGACATCACTTAACTTGCACGACTTAATACTCATTCTCAGGTATAAGTGTCTTACTCCAGCGCAAGACTCACATGTTTATTTGAGCTACTGATTAATTCATCAACTTACTAACATTCCCTACTCAAAAATCTAAAGAATTTGCAAAAATTAATGTTTGTAGGCTTAAGACCAAATGCAACATTCTAAACGTTGCAAGCTAACAAGTGAAAATGTTGAATTCCTTACAAACTAGAGAACATTACAGAGTCAAGCAGGAATGACCCTTGAAGAGAGATGATTGATGGTTCATAGAAAATTTCCAGAGAAAAGAATATCTCCCTCCAAACTATCCAAAGTATACCAAAAATAGCGAAATTAAGAGGAAATTTATAAGCGTTTGCAAGTATATGACCCCGCTTTAAAAGCATAAAACCCAAGCCCTTTTTTTTGAGATGAGGACCAATCTCGTTAACGCTCTTCGATAAGAAAGGAAAATTGTGTTTATCGATGAAGTTATGTTTACATACTCGACCAATCTCAAACAGGAGTTCAGCAATCGTCATTAAATAATTGTGGTAAAGGACGAATTACAGTTTACAAAGTGGATTGCGGTAGTTGCGGCAGTCTCTCCTGATAAAGGACTGGAGCTGTACTAAAATTATGACAGATCTGTTGATATAGAGAAGTTCCATGACTTTATTATAGGTTTGCATGAAATAAACTAAACAAGTAAGATAGCAGTAGTTTTAGACAACCTTAGGGTGCATCACAGTTAGAAAATCAAAACGCTGTGTGAGCATTTAAACATTTCTCTAATTTTTACTCCCCCATACTCTCCTTAATACTACCCCATTGAGAATAATTTTTCGGTGCTTAAAAATAAATTCAAGAGAATGAAGATGAAGATCATTGGTTAAGACTAGAGATTTGACGCTAAGCAGGTGTTGAGACAAGCTTTTATTAGCATTGAGGATGAAATCATAAGAGAAATTTGCAAGAAGTAAATGTAGAAGTTTGATTTGTGAAATGGTTTTAAATTTATGGTTTTTAAGATCAAATATCAAATATTAAAACATTATTCAAAACCCCAAAACCCTTTCAGTAGTTTGATTGAGTTTTTGATTGATAAAAGTAGACTATTAGTGCATACTTTATTAGGGTTTTAATAGGGTTTATGTAGGGGTTTAATGTTTAAATATTAGTAATTTAAGTGAGTATAACAAGCGAGTTTTTAAAATATTTCACACAAACATAAGCTTAGAGTCATGTGGCAGTTCTCTGAATTTTATCTTTCTTAGTTGATATTTGATTGTTTCTATTGTTTGTTAATTCTCTTAGCTTGGCTTGATAATAGTTGAGTATGCAAGTTCTCTGAGACCTCCATTTATTTTATTTTTATCGAGATATTGTTTGATTCTCTGCTTAGAATCTCTCTCACCCCTGCAGCTAAAGTAATCGTTTCTTGGCATGTCGCTCTCTATTATTATTACTGCTAGAGCCCAGATATCCCATTAAGTGTCTCCATCTCTCCAATCCTCTCTCTCTGGGAAATATCCAGGAGTGCCGTATACATTTCCTTATGCAGAGGCTTGCATTCTTTGAGCTCTGTTGAAGTCAATTATATAAACTCTAAGAGGCTGAAAGTTCATCATGATGTTCTCTGGCTTTAAGTCTCTATAAACATAGCCAAGCTTGTGAAGCTCTTCAATACCCTCAACTATCTGCTATACAATCTAGCTAATTTATCTCTGACATCTATTTACTTAAAAACTTTAGAATTTCAAGAATTAGAAATAATAATTAACATTTTAAAGATAAGACATTTCCATGCACATTATATTTTATTATATATATTTAATTTCTTGTTTATTTAGCTCTGCGATAGTGCCATCGACCCCCTCAATTAAATGATTGATAATGAAGTTGGTTCTAAAATTTAAATTAACTCAACTGTGACTTGCATCTTCTCTCATCTCTTTCTTTAATATGACTTAGTCAAGTAGCTCCATCTTGACATCATTAGAGAAATGATATATAGTTTGAGTCCACTTTATTTCTACGGATGCCAATTTCTACCCTTAGTTTTTATCGTATTAACTTTTTGTGTGCAACCAATTCTCAATAGCAAAATTTAATCTGTTAAATGATTTAGCAACTTCCTTTCATAAGTTAGGTTATCGAAATTAAATGACTCAAGAATGCTCTAGCCAAAATAATAAAGTAGTTTCTTTTCTTTTTCTGGCAATCCTACGTAGATTGATCGCCACCACACTAACATGACCACTTAATTTTTCTATTCACATAATCTGAAAAGTGCATAGCGATAAAAATCACTTCAAATTAGTTTTTGTGCTGAGGATTGTGAGGACCCTAAGGAAATTGAGGACCTTGAGGAAATTGAGGTCCTTAAGGAAATTGAGGTCCTGAGGAAAATGAGGAACCTGAGGAAATTAAGGACCTTGAGGAAATTGAGGTCCTTGAGGAAATTGAGGTCCCTAACTTAATAATAATGAAAGTGTCTTAAAGTCCATACCTATCGCAAGAATAATTCTAAGGCAAACTGCATCCATTTCAGATCATCTAAGCTCAATTAGCTGAAGAGTGAAACTTAAACTCAAAAGTATAACTCAAAACAACAATTTACTTAGACCAAATGCATCTACTTGTAATGCAACGACAAAATAAGTAAATAAATTAAAAGAAGAAATTTTCAGAAATTTTCCTTGATTATTTTCCCTTCAAAAGCTTTGACAATCTAAATTCTAAAAAAAATAAGATACTTTAAATGATTCGCTTAAAGATCAAAGCTTTTAATACCGCCTCAATCAAGTGAATTAAATTACATTTAAATTCGAATTTAAAAACACCAGCTCACACTGATCTTAACAATAAGCTCTTTCAAATGCTGAACTCTCAAGTGACATCACTTAACTTGCACGACTTAATACTCATTCTCAGGTATAAGTGTCTTACTCCAGCGCAAGACTCACATGTTTATTTGAGCTACTGATTAATTCATCAACTTACTAACATTCCCTACTCAAAAATTTAAAGAATTTGCAAAAATTAATGTTTGTAGGCTTAAGACCAAATGCAACATTCTAAACGTTGCAAGCTAACAAGTGAAAATGTTGAATTCCTTACAAACTAGAGAACATTACAGAGTCAAGCAGGAATGACCCTTGAAGAGAGATGATTGATGGTTCATAGAAAATTTCCAGAGAAAAGAATATCTCCTCCAAACTATCCAAAGTATACCAAAAATAGCGAAATTAAGAGGAAATTTATAAGCGTTTGCAAGTATATGACCCCGCTTTAAAAGCATAAAACCCAAGCCCTTTTTTTTGAGATGAGGACCAATCTCGTTAACGCTCTTCGATAAGAAAGGAAAATTGTGTTTATCGATGAAGTTATGTTTACATACTCGACCAATCTCAAACAGGAGTTCAGCAATCGTCATTAAATAATTGTGGTAAAGGACGAATTACAGTTTACAAAGTGGATTGCGGTAGTTGCGGCAGTCTCTCCTGATAAAGGACTGGAGCTGTACTAAAATTATGACAGATCTGTTGATATAGAGAAGTTCCATGACTTTATTATAGGTTTGCATGAAATAAACTAAACAAGTAAGATAGCAGTAGTTTTAGACAACCTTAGGGTGCATCACAGTTAGAAAATCAAAACGCTGTGTGAGCATTTAAACATTTCTCTAATTTTTACTCCCCCATACTCTCCTTAATACTACCCCATTGAGAATAATTTTTCGGTGCTTAAAAATAAATTCAAGAGAATGAAGATGAAGATCATTGGTTAAGACTAGAGATTTGACGCTAAGCAGGTGTTGAGACAAGCTTTTATTAGCATTGAGGATGAAATCATAAGAGAAATTTGCAAGAAGTAAATGTAGAAGTTTGATTTGTGAAATGGTTTTAAATTTATGGTTTTTAAGATCAAATATCAAATATTAAAACATTATTCAAAACCCCAAAACCCTTTCAGTAGTTTGATTGAGTTTTTGATTGATAAAAGTATGACTATTAGTGCATACTTTGTTAGGGTTTTAATAGGGTTTATGTAGGGGTTTAATGTTTAAATATTAGTAATTTAAGTGAGTATAACAAGCGAGTTTTTAAAATATTTCACACAAACATAAGCTTAGAGTCATGTGGCAGTTCTCTGAATTTTATCTTTCTTAGTTGATATTTGATCGCTTCTATTGTTTGATAATTCTCTTAGCTTGGCTTGATAATAGTTGAGTATGCAAGTTCTCTGAGACCTCCATTTATTTTATTTTTATCGAGATATTGTTTGATTCTCTGCTTAGAATCTCTCTCACCCCTGCAACTAAAGTAATCGTTTCTTGGCATGTCGCTCTCTATTATTAAAACTGCTAGAGCCCAGAATCCCATTAAGTGTCTCCATCTCTCCAATCCTATCTCTCTGGGAAATATCCAGGAGTGCCGTAAACATTTCCTAATGCAGAGGCTTGCACTCTATGAGCTCTGTTGAAGTCAATAATATAAACTCTAAGAGGCTAAAAGTTCATCATGATGTTCTCTGGCTTTAAGTCTCTATAAACATAGCCAAGCTTGTGAAGCTCTTCAATACCCTCAACTATCTGCTATACAATCTAGCTAATTTATCTCTGACATCTATTTACTTAAAAACTTTAGAATTTCAAGAATTAGAAATAATAATTAACATTTTAAAGATAAGACATTTCCATGCACATTATATTTTATTATATATATTTAATTTCTTGTTTATTTAGCTCTGCGATAGTGCCATCGACCCCCTCAATTAAATGATTGATAATGAAGTTGGTTCTAAAATTTAAATTAACTCAACTGTGACTTGCATCTTCTCTCATCTCTTTCTTTAATATGACTTAGTCAAGTAGCTCCATCTTGACATCATTAGAGAAATGATATATAGTTTGAGTCCACTTTATTTCTACGGATGCCAATTTCTACCCTTAGTTTTTATCGTATTAACTTTTTGTGTGCAACCAATTCTCAATAGCAAAATTTAATCTGTTAAATGATTTAGCAACTTCCTTTCATAAGTTAGGTTATCGAAATTAAATGACTCAAGAATGCTCTAGCCAAAATAATAAAGTAGTTTCTTTTCTTTTTCTGGCAATCCTACGTAGATTGATCGCCACCACACTAACATGACCACTTAATTTTTCTATTCACATAATCTGAAAAGTGCATAGCGATAAAAATCACTTCAAATTAGTTTTTGTGCTGAGGATTGTGAGGACCCTAAGGAAATTGAGGACCTTGAGGAAATTGAGGTCCTTGAGGAAATTGAGGTCCTGAGGAAAATGAGGAACCTGAGGAAATTGAGGACCTTGAGGAAATTGAGGTCCTTGAGGAAATTGAGGTCCCTAACTTAATAATAATGAAAGTGTCTTAAAGTCCATACCTATCGCAAGAATAATTCTAAGGCAAACTGCATCCATTTCAGATCATCTAAGCTCAATTAGCTGAAGAGTGAAACTTAAACTCAAAAGTATAACTCAAAACAACAATTTACTTAGACCAAATGCATCTACTTGTAATGCAACGACAAAATAAGTAAATAAATTAAAAGAAGAAATTTTCAGAAATTTTCCTTGATTATTTTCCCTTCAAAAGCTTTGACAATCTAAATTCTAAAAAAAATAATATACTTTAAATGATTCGCTTAAAGATCAAAGCTTTTAATACCGCCTCAATCAAGTGAATTAAATTACATTTAAATTCGAATTTAAAAACACCAGCTCACACTGATCTTAACAATAAGCTCTTTCAAATGCTGAACTCTCAAGTGACATCACTTAACTTGCACGACTTAATACTCATTCTCAGGTATAAGTGTCTTACTCCAGCGCAAGACTCACATGTTTATTTGAGCTACTGATTAATTCATCAACTTACTAACATTCCCTACTCAAAAATCTAAAGAATTTGCAAAAATTAATGTT
>ARYC01025472.1:0-16500 GCA_000711775.1 Oxytricha trifallax
TGTTGCAATTTTGAAGTCACTATGTTCAGGTAAATTTTTTCGAAGACGAAATTCAAACAATGTCTTTAAAATAGTTTGTGTCGTGCTCTATACGATAAAAGATATGCTAAGAAAACTGAGCCGGAAATTCAGAAATTATATTGGGTCAAAGTATACTCTTTGTTTCAAAAATTCACATGAAATAATAGGCAAAATGTGCAATTTTGAAGTCACTATGTTCAGGTAAATTTTTTCGAAGACGAAATTCAAACAATGTCTTTCAAATAGTTTGTGTCGTGCCCTATACGATAAAAGATATGCTAAGAAAACTGAGCCGGAAATTCAGAAATTATATTGGGTCAAAGTTTACTCTTTATTTCAAAGATTCACATGAATTAATAGGCAAAATGTGCAATTTTAAAGTCACTATGTTCAGGTAAATTTTTTCGAAGACGAAATTCAAACAATGTCTTTCAAATAGTTTGTGTCGTGCTCTATATGATAAAAGATATGCTAAGAAAACTGAGCCGGAAATTCAGAAATTATATTGGGTCAAAGTTTACTCTTTTTTTCAAAGATTCACATGAATTAATAGGCAAAATGTGCAATTTTGAAGTCACTATGTTCAGGTAAATTTTTTCGAAGACGAAATTCAAACAATGTCTTTCAAATAGTTTGTGTCGTGCTCTATACGATAAAAGATATGCTAAGAAAACTGAGCCGGAAATTCAGAAATTATATTGGGTCAAAGTTTACTCATTTATTTCAAAGATTCACATGAATTAATAGGCAAAATGTGCAATTTTGAAGTCACTATGTTCAGGTAAATTTTTTCGAAGACGAAATTCAAACAATGTCTTTCAAATAGTTTGTGTCGTGCTCTATACGATAAAAGATATGCTAAGAAAACTGAGCCGGAAATTCAGAAATTATATTGGGTCAAAGTTTACTCCTTTTTTTCAAAGATTCACATGAATTAATAGGCAAAATGTGCAATTTTGAAGTCACTATGTTCAGGTAAATTTTTTCGAAGACGAAATTCAAACAATGTCTTTCAAATAGTTTGTGTCGTGCTCTATACGATAAAAGATATGCTAAGAAAACTGAGCCGGAAATTCAGAAATTATATTGGGTCAAAGTTTACTCATTTTTTCAAAGATTCACATGAATTAATAGGCAAAATGTGCAATTTTGAAGTCACTATGTTCAGGTAAATTTTTTCGAAGACGAAATTCAAACAATGTCTTTCAAATAGTTTGTGTCGTGCTCTATACGATAAAAGATATGCTAAGAAAACTGAGCCGGAAATTCAGAAATTATATTGGGTCAAAGTTTACTCTTTTTTTCAAAAATTCACATGAATTAATAGGCAAAATGTGCAATTTTGAAGTCACTATGTTCAGGTAAATTTTTTCGAAGACGAAATTCAAACAATGTCTTTCAAATAGTTTGTGTCGTGCTCTATACGATAAAAGATATGCTAAGAAAACTGAGCCGGAAATTCAGAAATTATATTGGGTCAAAGTTTACTCCTTTATTTCAAAGATTCACATGAATTAATAGGCAAAATGTGCAATTTTGAAGTCACTATGTTCAGGTAAATTTTTTCGAAGACGAAATTCAAACAATGTCTTTCAAATAGTTTGTGTCGTGCTCTATATGATAAAAGATATGCTTAGAAAACTGAGCCGGAAATTCAGAAATTATATTGGGTCAAAGTTTACTCATTTTTTCAAAGATTCACATGAATTAATAGGCAAAATGTGCAATTTTGAAGTCACTATGTTCAGGTAAATTTTTTCGAAGACGAAATTCAAACAATGTCTTTCAAATAGTTTGTGTCGTGCTCTATACGATAAAAGATATGCTAAGAAAACTGAGCCGGAAATTCAGAAATTATATTGGGTCAAAGTTTACTCTTTATTTCAAAGATTCACATGAATTAATAGGCAAAATGTGCAATTTTGAAGTCACTATGTTCAGGTAAATTTTTTCGAAGACGAAATTCAAACAATGTCTTTCAAATAGTTTGTGTCGTGCTCTATACGATAAAAGATATGCTAAGAAAACTGAGCCGGAAATTCAGAAATTATATTGGGTCAAAGTTTACTCATTTTTTCAAAGATTCACATGAATTAATAGGCAAAATGTGCAATTTTGAAGTCACTATGTTCAGGTAAATTTTTTCGAAGACGAAATTCAAACAATGTCTTTCAAATAGTTTGTGTCGTGCTCTATACGATAAAAGATATGCTAAGAAAACTGAGCCGGAAATTCAGAAATTATATTGGGTCAAAGTTTACTCTTTTTTTCAAAGATTCACATGAATTAATAGGCAAAATGTGCAATTTTGAAGTCACTATGTTCAGGTAAATTTTTTCGAAGACGAAATTAAAACAATGTCTTTCAAATAGTTTGTGTCGTGCTCTATACGATAAAAGATATGCTAAGAAAACTGAGCCGGAAATTCAGAAATTATATTGGGTCAAAGTTTACTCTTTTTTTCAAAGATTCACATGAATTAATAGGCAAAATGTGCAATTTTGAAGTCACTATGTTCAGGTAAATTTTTTCGAAGACGAAATTCAAACAATGTCTTTCAAATAGTTTGTATCGTGCTCTATACGATAAAAGATATGCTAAGAAAACTGAGCCGGAAATTCAGAAATTATATTGGGTCAAAGTTTACTCTTTTTTTCAAAGATTAACATGAATTAATAGGCAAAATGTGCAATTTTGAAGTCACTATGTTCAGGTAAATTTTTTCGAAGACGAAATTCAAACAATGTCTTTCAAATAGTTTGTGTCGTGCTCTATACGATAAAAGATATGCTAAGAAAACTGAGCCGGAAATTCAGAAATTATATTGGGTCAAAGTTTACTCTTTGTTTCAAAGATTCACATGAATTAATAGGCAAAATGTGCAATTTTGAAGTCACTATGTTCAGGTAAATTTTTTCGAAGACGAAATTCAAACAATGTCTTTCAAATAGTTTGTGTCGTGCTCTATACGATAAAAGATATGCTAAGAAAACTGAGCCGGAAATTCAGAAATTATATTGGGTCAAAGTTTACTCTTTTATTTCAAAGATTCACATGAAATAATAGGCAAAATGTGCAATTTTGAAGTCACTATGTTCAGGTAAATTTTTTCGAAGACGAAATTCAAACAATGTCTTTCAAATAGTTTGTGTCGTGCTCTATACGATAA
Organism: Oxytricha trifallax; assembly: GCA_000711775.1. Classification (NCBI taxonomy): domain Eukaryota; phylum Ciliophora; class Spirotrichea; order Sporadotrichida; family Oxytrichidae; genus Oxytricha; species Oxytricha trifallax. Next base: position 3,191 of record ARYC01025472.1, read on the forward strand.
AAGATATGCTAAGAAAACTGAGCCGGAAATTCAGAAATTATATTGGGTCAAAGTTTACTCTTTTTTTCAAAGATTCACATGAATTAATAGGCAAAATGTGCAATTTTGAAGTCACTATGTTCAGGTAAATTTTTTCGAAGACGAAATTCAAACAATGTCTTTCAAATAGTTTGTGTCGTGCTCTATACGATAAAAGATATGCTAAGAAAACTGAGCCGGAAATTCAGAAATTATATTGGGTCAAAGTTTACTCCTTTATTTCAAAGATTCACATGAATTAATAGGCAAAATGTGCAATTTTGAAGTCACTATGTTCAGGTAAATTTTTTCGAAGACGAAATTCAAACAATGTCTTTCAAATAGTTTGTGTCGTGCTCTATACGATAAAAGATATGCTAAGAAAACTGAGCCGGAAATTCAGAAATTATATTGGGTCAAAGTTTACTCTTTTTTTCAAAGATTCACATGAATTAATAGGCAAAATGTGCAATTTTGAAGTCACTATGTTCAGGTAAATTTTTTCGAAGACGAAATTCAAACAATGTCTTTCAAATAGTTTGTGTCGTGCTCTATACGATAAAAGATATGCTAAGAAAACTGAGCCGGAAATTCAGAAATTATATTGGGTCAAAGTTTACTCTTTTTTTCAAAGATTCACATGAATTAATAGGCAAAATGTGCAATTTTGAAGTCACTATGTTCAGGTAAATTTTTTCGAAGACGAAATTCAAACAATGTCTTTCAAATAGTTTGTGTCGTGCTCTATACGATAAAAGATATGCTAAGAAAACTGAGCCGGAAATTCAGAAATTATATTGGGTCAAAGTTTACTCTTTTTTTCAAAGATTCACATGAATTAATAGGCAAAATGTGCAATTTTGAAGTCACTATGTTCAGGTAAATTTTTTCGAAGACGAAATTCAAACAATGTCTTTCAAATAGTTTGTGTCGTGCTCTATACGATAAAAGATATGCTAAGAAAACTGAGCCGGAAATTCAGAAATTATATTGGGTCAAAGTTTACTCTTTTTTTCAAAGATTCACATGAATTAATAGGCAAAATGTGCAATTTTGAAGTCACTATGTTCAGGTAAATTTTTTCGAAGACGAAATTCAAACAATGTCTTTCAAATAGTTTGTGTCGTGCTCTATATGATAAAAGATATGCTAAGAAAACTGAGCCGGAAATTCAGAAATTATATTGGGTCAAAGTTTACTCTTTTTTTCAAAGATTCACATGAATTAATAGGCAAAATGTGCAATTTTGAAGTCACTATGTTCAGGTAAATTTTTTCGAAGACGAAATTCAAACAATGTCTTTCAAATAGTTTGTGTCGTGCTCTATACGATAAAAGATATGCTAAGAAAACTGAGCCGGAAATTCAGAAATTATATTGGGTCAAAGTATACTCTTTTTTTCAATAATTCACATGAAATAATAGGCAAAATGTGCAATTTTGAAGTCACTATGTTCAGGTAAATTTTTTCGAAGACGAAATTCAAACAATGCCTTTCAAATAGTTTGTGTCGTGCTCTATACGATAAAAGATATGCTAAGAAAACTGAGCCGGAAATTCAGAAATTATATTGGGTCAAAGTTTACTCTTTTTTTCAAAGATTCACATGAATTAATAGGCAAAATGTGCAATTTTGAAGTCACTATGTTCAGGTAAATTTTTTCGAAGACGAAATTCAAACAATGTCTTTCAAATAGTTTGTGTCGTGCTCTATACGATAAAAGATATGCTAAGAAAACTGAGCCGGAAATTCAGAAATTATATTGGGTCAAAGTTTACTCTTTTTTTCAAAGATTCACATGAATTAATAGGCAAAATGTGCAATTTTGAAGTCACTATGTTCAGGTAAATTTTTTCGAAGACGAAATTCAAACAATGTCTTTCAAATAGTTTGTGTCGTGCTCTATACGATAAAAGATATGCTAAGAAAACTGAGCCGGAAATTCAGAAATTATATTGGGTCAAAGTTTACTCTTTTTTTCAAAGATTCACATGAATTAATAGGCAAAATGTGCAATTTTGAAGTCACTATGTTCAGGTAAATTTTTTCGAAGACGAAATTCAAACAATGTCTTTCAAATAGTTTGTGTCGTGCTCTATACGATAAAAGATATGCTAAGAAAACTGAGCCGGAAATTCAGAAATTATATTGGGTCAAAGTTTACTCTTTTTTTCAAAGATTCACATGAATTAATAGGCAAAATGTGCAATTTTGAAGTCACTATGTTCAGGTAAATTTTTTCGAAGACGAAATTCAAACAATGTCTTTCAAATAGTTTGTGTCGTGCTCTATACGATAAAAGATATGCTAAGAAAACTGAGCCGGAAATTCAGAAATTATATTGGGTCAAAGTTTACTCTTTTTTTCAAAGATTCACATGAATTAATAGGCAAAATGTGCAATTTTGAAGTCACTATGTTCAGGTAAATTTTTTCGAAGACGAAATTCAAACAATGTCTTTCAAATAGTTTGTGTCGTGCTCTATACGATAAAAGATATGCTAAGAAAACTGAGCCGGAAATTCAGAAATTATATTGGGTCAAAGTTTACTCCTTTTTTTCAAAGATTCACATGAATTAATAGGCAAAATGTGCAATTTTGAAGTCACTATGTTCAGGTAAATTTTTTCGAAGACGAAATTCAAACAATGTCTTTCAAATAGTTTGTGTCGTGCTCTATACGATAAAAGATATGCTAAGAAAACTGAGCCGGAAATTCAGAAATTATATTGGGTCAAAGTATACTCTTTTTTTCAAAGATTCACATGAATTAATAGGCAAAATGTGCAATTTTGAAGTCACTATGTTCAGGTAAATTTTTTCGAAGACGAAATTCAAACAATGTCTTTCAAATAGTTTGTGTCGTGCTCTATACGATAAAAGATATGCTAAGAAAACTGAGCCGGAAATTCAGAAATTATATTGGGTCAAAGTTTACTCCTTTATTTCAAAGATTCACATGAATTAATAGGCAAAATGTGCAATTTTGAAGTCACTATGTTCAGGTAAATTTTTTCGAAGACGAAATTCAAACAATGTCTTTCAAATAGTTTGTGTCGTGCTCTATACGATAAAAGATATGCTAAGAAAACTGAGCCGGAAATTCAGAAATTATATTGGGTCAAAAGTTTACTCTTTTTTTCAAAGATTCACATGAATTAATAGGCAAAATGTGCAATTTTGAAGTCACTATGTTCAGGTAAATTTTTTCGAAGACGAAATTCAAACAATGTCTTTCAAATAGTTTGTGTCGTGCTCTATACGATAAAAGATATGCTAAGAAAACTGAGCCGGAAATTCAGAAATTATATTGGGTCAAAGTTTACTCTTTTTTTCAAAGATTCACATGAATTAATAGGCAAAATGTGCAATTTTGAAGTCACTATGTTCAGGTAAATTTTTTCGAAGACGAAATTCAAACAATGTCTTTCAAATAGTTTGTGTCGTGCTCTATATGATAAAAGATATGCTTAGAAAACTGAGCCGGAAATTCAGAAATTATATTGGGTCAAAGTTTACTCATTTTTTCAAAGATTCACATGAATTAATAGGCAAAATGTGCAATTTTGAAGTCACTATGTTCAGGAAAATTTTTTCGAAGACGAAATTCAAACAATGTCTTTCAAATAGTTTGTGTCGTGCTCTATACGATAAAAGATATGCTAAGAAAACTGAGCCGGAAATTCAGAAATTATATTGGGTCAAAGTTTACTCTTTTTTTCAAAGATTCACATGAATTAATAGGCAAAATGTGCAATTTTGAAGTCACTATGTTCAGGTAAATTTTTTCGAAGACGAAATTCAAACAATGTCTTTCAAATAGTTTGTGTCGTGCTCTATACGATAAAAGATATGCTAAGAAAACTGAGCCGGAAATTCAGAAATTATATTGGGTCAAAGTTTACTCCTTTATTTCAAAGATTCACATGAATTAATAGGCAAAATGTGCAATTTTGAAGTCACTATGTTCAGGTAAATTTTTTCGAAGACGAAATTCAAACAATGTCTTTCAAATAGTTTGTGTCGTGCTCTATACGATAAAAGATATGCTAAGAAAACTGAGCCGGAAATTCAGAAATTATATTGGGTCAAAGTTTACTCTTTTTTTCAAAGATTCACATGAATTAATAGGCAAAATGTGCAATTTTGAAGTCACTATGTTCAGGTAAATTTTTTCGAAGACGAAATTCAAACAATGTCTTTCAAATAGTTTGTGTCGTGCTCTATACGATAAAAGATATGCTAAGAAAACTGAGCCGGAAATTCAGAAATTATATTGGGTCAAAGTTTACTCTTTTTTTCAAAGATTCACATGAATTAATAGGCAAAATGTGCAATTTTGAAGTCACTATGTTCAGGTAAATTTTTTCGAAGACGAAATTCAAACAATGTCTTTCAAATAGTTTGTGTCGTGCTCTATACGATAAAAGATATGCTAAGAAAACTGAGCCGGAAATTCAGAAATTATATTGGGTCAAAGTATACTCTTTATTTCAAAGATTCACATGAATTAATAGGCAAAATGTGCAATTTTGAAGTCACTATGTTCAGGTAAATTTTTTCGAAGACGAAATTAAAACAATGTCTTTCAAATAGTTTGTGTCGTGCTCTATACGATAAAAGATATGCTAAGAAAACTGAGCCGGAAATTCAGAAATTATATTGGGTCAAAGTTTACTCTTTTTTTCAAAGATTCACATGAATTAATAGGCAAAATGTGCAATTTTGAAGTCACTATGTTCAGGTAAATTTTTTCGAAGACGAAATTCAAACAATGTCTTTCAAATAGTTTGTGTCGTGCTCTATATGATAAAAGATATGCTAAGAAAACTGAGCCGGAAATTCAGAAATTATATTGGGTCAAAGTTTACTCTTTTTTTCAAAGATTCACATGAATTAATAGGCAAAATGTGCAATTTTGAAGTCACTATGTTCAGGTAAATTTTTTCGAAGACGAAATTCAAACAATGTCTTTCAAATAGTTTGTGTCGTGCTCTATACGATAAAAGATATGCTAAGAAAACTGAGCCGGAAATTCAGAAATTATATTGGGTCAAAGTTTACTCTTTATTTCAAAGATTCACATGAATTAATAGGCAAAATGTGCAATTTTGAAGTCACTATGTTCAGGTAAATTTTTTCGAAGACGAAATTCAAACAATGTCTTTCAAATAGTTTGTGTCGTGCTCTATACGATAAAAGATATGCTAAGAAAACTGAGCCGGAAATTCAGAAATTATATTGGGTCAAAGTTTACTCTTTTTTTCAAAGATTCACATGAATTAATAGGCAAAATGTGCAATTTTGAAGTCACTATGTTCAGGTAAATTTTTTCGAAGACGAAATTCAAACAATGTCTTTCAAATAGTTTGTGTCGTGCTCTATACGATAAAAGATATGCTAAGAAAACTGAGCCGGAAATTCAGAAATTATATTGGGTCAAAGTTTACTCTTTTTTTCAAAGATTCACATGAATTAATAGGCAAAATGTGCAATTTTGAAGTCACTATGTTCAGGTAAATTTTTTCGAAGACGAAATTCAAACAATGTCTTTCAAATAGTTTGTGTCGTGCTCTATACGATAAAAGATATGCTAAGAAAACTGAGCCGGAAATTCAGAAATTATATTGGGTCAAAGTTTACTCCTTTATTTCAAAGATTCACATGAATTAATAGGCAAAATGTGCAATTTTGAAGTCACTATGTTCAGGTAAATTTTTTCGAAGACGAAATTCAAACAATGTCTTTAAAATAGTTTGTGTCGTGCTCTATACGATAAAAGATATGCTAAGAAAACTGAGCCGGAAATTCAGAAATTATATTGGGTCAAAGTTTACTCTTTGTTTCAAAGATTCACATGAATTAATAGGCAAAATGTGCAATTTTGAAGTCACTATGTTCAGGTAAATTTTTTCGAAGACGAAATTCAAACAATGTCTTTCAAATAGTTTGTGTCGTGCTCTATACGATAAAAGATATGCTAAGAAAACTGAGCCGGAAATTCAGAAATTATATTGGGTCAAAGTTTACTCTTTTTTTCAAAGATTCACATGAATTAATAGGCAAAATGTGCAATTTTGAAGTCACTATGTTCAGGTAAATTTTTTCGAAGACGAAATTCAAACAATGTCTTTCAAATAGTTTGTGTCGTGCTCTATACGATAAAAGATATGCTAAGAAAACTGAGCCGGAAATTCAGAAATTATATTGGGTCAAAATATACTCTTTTTTTCAAAGATTCACATGAATTAATAGGCAAAATGTGCAATTTTGAAGTCACTATGTTCAGGTAAATTTTTTCGAAGACGAAATTCAAACAATGTCTTTCAAATAGTTTGTGTCGTGCTCTATACGATAAAAGATATGCTAAGAAAACTGAGCCGGAAATTCAGAAATTATATTGGGTCAAAGTTTACTCTTTTTTTCAAAGATTCACATGAATTAATAGGCAAAATGTGCAATTTTGAAGTCACTATGTTCAGGTAAATTTTTTCGAAGACGAAATTCAAACAATGTCTTTCAAATAGTTTGTGTCGTGCTCTATACGATAAAAGATATGCTAAGAAAACTGAGCCGGAAATTCAGAAATTATATTGGGTCAAAGTTTACTCCTTTGTTTCAAAGATTCACATGAATTAATAGGCAAAATGTGCAATTTTGAAGTCACTATGTTCAGGTAAATTTTTTCGAAGACGAAATTCAAACAATGTCTTTCAAATAGTTTGTGTCGTGCTCTATATGATAAAAGATATGCTAAGAAAACTGAGCCGGAAATTCAGAAATTATATTGGGTCAAAGTTTACTCTTTTTTTCAAAGATTCACATGAATTAATAGGCAAAATGTGCAATTTTGAAGTCACTATGTTCAGGTAAATTTTTTCGAAGACGAAATTCAAACAATGTCTTTCAAATAGTTTGTGTCGTGCTCTATACGATAAAAGATATGCTAAGAAAACTGAGCCGGAAATTCAGAAATTATATTGGGTCAAAGTTTACTCTTTTTTTCAAAGATTCACATGAATTAATAGGCAAAATGTGCAATTTTGAAGTCACTATGTTCAGGTAAATTTTTTCGAAGACGAAATTCAAACAATGTCTTTCAAATAGTTTGTGTCGTGCTCTATATGATAAAAGATATGCTTAGAAAACTGAGCCGGAAATTCAGAAATTATATTGGGTCAAAGTTTACTCATTTTTTCAAAGATTCACATGAATTAATAGGCAAAATGTGCAATTTTGAAGTCACTATGTTCAGGAAAATTTTTTCGAAGACGAAATTCAAACAATGTCTTTCAAATAGTTTGTGTCGTGCTCTATACGATAAAAGATATGCTAAGAAAACTGAGCCGGAAATTCAGAAATTATATTGGGTCAAAGTTTACTCTTTTTTTCAAAGATTCACATGAATTAATAGGCAAAATGTGCAATTTTGAAGTCACTATGTTCAGGTAAATTTTTTCGAAGACGAAATTCAAACAATGTCTTTCAAATAGTTTGTGTCGTGCTCTATACGATAAAAGATATGCTAAGAAAACTGAGCCGGAAATTCAGAAATTATATTGGGTCAAAGTTTACTCTTTATTTCAAAGATTCACATGAATTAATAGGCAAAATGTGCAATTTTGAAGTCACTATGTTCAGGTAAATTTTTTCGAAGACGAAATTCAAACAATGTCTTTAAAATAGTTTGTGTCGTGCTCTATACGATAAAAGATATGCTAAGAAAACTGAGCCGGAAATTCAGAAATTATATTGGGTCAAAGTTTACTCTTTGTTTCAAAGATTCACATGAATTAATAGGCAAAATGTGCAATTTTGAAGTCACTATGTTCAGGTAAATTTTTTCGAAGACGAAATTCAAACAATGTCTTTCAAATAGTTTGTGTCGTGCTCTATACGATAAAAGATATGCTAAGAAAACTGAGCCGGAAATTCAGAAATTATATTGGGTCAAAGTTTACTCTTTTTTTCAAAGATTCACATGAATTAATAGGCAAAATGTGCAATTTTGAAGTCACTATGTTCAGGTAAATTTTTTCGAAGACGAAATTCAAACAATGTCTTTCAAATAGTTTGTGTCGTGCTCTATACGATAAAAGATATGCTAAGAAAACTGAGCCGGAAATTCAGAAATTATATTGGGTCAAAGTTTACTCTTTTTTTCAAAGATTCACATGAATTAATAGGCAAAATGTGCAATTTTGAAGTCACTATGTGTTCAGGTAAATTTTTTCGAAGACGAAATTCAAACAATGTCTTTCAAATAGTTTGTGTCGTGCTCTATACGATAAAAGATATGCTAAGAAAACTGAGCCGGAAATTCAGAAATTATATTGGGTCAAAGTTTACTCTTTTTTTCAAAGATTCACATGAATTAATAGGCAAAATGTGCAATTTTGAAGTCACTATGTTCAGGTAAATTTTTTCGAAGACGAAATTCAAACAATGTCTTTCAAATAGTTTGTGTCGTGCTCTATACGATAAAAGATATGCTAAGAAAACTGAGCCGGAAATTCAGAAATTATATTGGGTCAAAGTTTACTCTTTTTTTCAAAGATTCACATGAATTAATAGGCAAAATGTGCAATTTTGAAGTCACTATGTTCAGGTAAATTTTTTCGAAGACGAAATTCAAACAATGTCTTTCAAATAGTTTGTGTCGTGCTCTATACGATAAAAGATATGCTAAGAAAACTGAGCCGGAAATTCAGAAATTATATTGGGTCAAAGTTTACTCTTTTTTTCAAAGATTCACATGAATTAATAGGCAAAATGTGCAATTTTGAAGTCACTATGTTCAGGTAAATTTTTTCGAAGACGAAATTCAAACAATGTCTTTCAAATAGTTTGTGTCGTGCTCTATACGATAAAAGATATGCTAAGAAAACTGAGCCGGAAATTCAGAAATTATATTGGGTCAAAGTTTACTCTTTGTTTCAAAGATTCACATGAATTAATAGGCAAAATGTGCAATTTTGAAGTCACTATGTTCAGGTAAATTTTTTCGAAGACGAAATTCAAACAATGTCTTTCAAATAGTTTGTGTCGTGCTCTATACGATAAAAGATATGCTAAGAAAACTGAGCCGGAAATTCAGAAATTATATTGGGTCAAAGTTTACTCTTTTTTTCAAAGATTCACATGAATTAATAGGCAAAATGTGCAATTTTGAAGTCACTATGTTCAGGTAAATTTTTTCGAAGACGAAATTCAAACAATGTCTTTAAAATAGTTTGTGTCGTGCTCTATACGATAAAAGATATGCTAAGAAAACTGAGCCGGAAATTCAGAAATTATATTGGGTCAAAGTTTACTCTTTGTTTCAAAGATTCACATGAATTAATAGGCAAAATGTGCAATTTTGAAGTCACTATGTTCAGGTAAATTTTTTCGAAGACGAAATTCAAACAATGTCTTTAAAATAGTTTGTGTCGTGCTCTATACGATAAAAGATATGCTAAGAAAACTGAGCCGGAAATTCAGAAATTATATTGGGTCAAAGTTTACTCTTTGTTTCAAAGATTCACATGAATTAATAGGCAAAATGTGCAATTTTGAAGTCACTATGTTCAGGTAAATTTTTTCGAAGACGAAATTCAAACAATGTCTTTCAAATAGTTTGTGTCGTGCTCTATACGATAAAAGATATGCTAAGAAAACTGAGCCGGAAATTCAGAAATTATATTGGGTCAAAATATACTCTTTTTTTCAAAGATTCACATGAATTAATAGGCAAAATGTGCAATTTTGAAGTCACTATGTTCAGGTTAAATTTTTTCGAAGACGAAATTCAAACAATGTCTTTCAAATAGTTTGTGTCGTGCTCTATATGATAAAAGATATGCTAAGAAAACTGAGCCGGAAATTCAGAAATTATATTGGGTCAAAGTTTACTCTTTTTTTCAAAGATTCACATGAATTAATAGGCAAAATGTGCAATTTTGAAGTCACTATGTTCAGGTAAATTTTTTCGAAGACGAAATTCAAACAATGTCTTTCAAATAGTTTGTGTCGTGCTCTATACGATAAAAGATAAGCTAAGAAAACTGAGCCGGAAATTCAGAAATTATATTGGGTCAAAGTTTACTCTTTTTTTCAAAGATTCACATGAATTAATAGGCAAAATGTGCAATTTTGAAGTCACTATGTTCAGGTAAATTTTTTCGAAGACGAAATTCAAACAATGTCTTTCAAATAGTTTGTGTCGTGCTCTATACGATAAAAGATATGCTAAGAAAACTGAGCCGGAAATTCAGAAATTATATTGGGTCAAAGTTTACTCTTTTTTTCAAAGATTCACATGAATTAATAGGCAAAATGTGCAATTTTGAAGTCACTATGTTCAGGTAAATTTTTTCGAAGACGAAATTCAAACAATGCCTTTCAAATAGTTTGTGTCGTGCTCTATACGATAAAAGATATGCTAAGAAAACTGAGCCGGAAATTCAGAAATTATATTGGGTCAAAGTTTACTCTTTTTTTCAAAAATTCACATGAATTAATAGGCAAAATGTGCAATTTTAAAGTCACTATGTTCAGGTAAATTTTTTCGAAGACGAAATTCAAACAATGTCTTTCAAATAGTTTGTGTCGTGCTCTATATGATAAAAGATATGCTAAGAAAACTGAGCCGGAAATTCAGAAATTATATTGGGTCAAAGTTTACTCTTTTTTTCAAAGATTCACATGAATTAATAGGCAAAATGTGCAATTTTGAAGTCACTATGTTCAGGTAAATTTTTTCGAAGACGAAATTCAAACAATGTCTTTCAAATAGTTTGTGTCGTGCTCTATATGATAAAAGATATGCTAAGAAAACTGAGCCGGAAATTCAGAAATTATATTGGGTCAAAGTTTACTCTTTTTTTCAAAGATTCACATGAATTAATAGGCAAAATGTGCAATTTTGAAGTCACTATGTTCAGGTAAATTTTTTCGAAGACGAAATTCAAACAATGTCTTTCAAATAGTTTGTGTCGTGCTCTATACGATAAAAGATATGCTAAGAAAACTGAGCCGGAAATTCAGAAATTATATTGGGTCAAAATATACTCATTTTTTCAAAGATTCACATGAATTAATAGGCAAAATGTGCAATTTTGAAGTCACTATGTTCAGGAAAATTTTTTCGAAGACGAAATTAAAACAATGTCTTTCAAATAGTTTGTGTCGTGCTCTATACGATAAAAGATATGCTAAGAAAACTGAGCCGGAAATTCAGAAATTATATTGGGTCAAAATATACTCTTTTTTTCAAAGATTCACATGAATTAATAGGCAAAATGTGCAATTTTGAAGTCACTATGTTCAGGTAAATTTTTTCGAAGACGAAATTAAAACAATGTCTTTCAAATAGTTTGTATCGTGCTCTATACGATAAAAGATATGCTAAGAAAACTGAGCCGGAAATTCAGAAATTATATTGGGTCAAAATATACTCTTTTTTTCAAAGATTAACATGAATTAATAGGCAAAATGTGCAATTTTGAAGTCACTATGTTCAGGTAAATTTTTTCGAAGACGAAATTAAAACAATGTCTTTCAAATAGTTTGTGTCGTGCTCTATACGATAAAAGATATGCTAAGAAAACTGAGCCGGAAATTCAGAAATTATATTGGGTCAAAATATACTCTTTTTTTCAAAGATTCACATGAATTAATAGGCAAAATGTGCAATTTTGAAGTCACTATGTTCAGGTAAATTTTTTCGAAGACGAAATTCAAACAATGTCTTTAAAATAGTTTGTGTCGTGCTCTATACGATAAAAGATATGCTAAGAAAACTGAGCCGGAAATTCAGAAATTATATTGGGTCAAAGTTTACTCTTTGTTTCAAAGATTCACATGAATTAATAGGCAAAATGTGCAATTTTGAAGTCACTATGTTCAGGTAAATTTTTTCGAAGACGAAATTCAAACAATGTCTTTAAAATAGTTTGTGTCGTGCTCTATACGATAAAAGATATGCTAAGAAAACTGAGCCGGAAATTCAGAAATTATATTGGGTCAAAGTTTACTCTTTGTTTCAAAGATTCACATGAATTAATAGGCAAAATGTGCAATTTTAAAGTCACTATGTTCAGGTAAATTTTTTCGAAGACGAAATTCAAACAATGTCTTTCAAATAGTTTGTGTCGTGCTCTATACGATAAAAGATATGCTAAGAAAACTGAGCCGGAAATTCAGAAATTATATTGGGTCAAAATATACTCTTTTTTTCAAAAATTCACATGAAATAATAGGCAAAATGTGCAATTTTGAAGTCACTATGTTCAGGTAAATTTTTTCGAAGACGAAATTCAAACAATGTCTTTCAAATAGTTTGTGTCGTGCTCTATACGATAAAAGATATGCTAAGAAAACTGAGCCGGAAATTCAGAAATTATATTGGGTCAAAGTATACTCTTTTTTCAAAAATTCACATGAAATAATAGGCAAAATGTGCAATTTTGAAGTCACTATGTTCAGGAAAATTTTTTCGAAGACGAAATTCAAACAATGTCTTTCAAATAGTTTGTGTCGTGCTCTATACGATAAAAGATATGCTAAGAAAACTGAGCCGGAAATTCAGAAATTATATTGGGTCAAAATATACTCTTTTTTTCAAAAATTCACATGAAATAATAGGCAAAATGTGCAATTTTGAAGTCACTATGTTCAGGTAAATTTTTTCGAAGACGAAATTCAAACAATGCCTTTCAAATAGTTTAGATCGTGCTCTATGATAAAAGATATCAAAAAATGTCTTTCAAATAGTTTGTGTCGTGCTCTATACGATAAAAGATATGCTAAGAAAACTGAGCCGGAAATTCAGAAATTATATTGGCCCAAAGTATACTCTTTTTTTCAATAATTCACATGAAATAATAGGCAAAATGTGCAATTTTGAAGTCACTATGTTCAGGTAAATTTTTTCGAAGACGAAATTCAAACAATGCCTTTCAAATAGTTTGTATCGTGCTCTATACGATAAAAGATATGCCAAGAAAACTGAGCCGGAAATTCAGAAATTATATTGGGTCAAAGTATACTCTTTTTTTCAAAAATTAACATGAAATAATAGGCAAAATGTGCAATTTTGAAGTCACTATGTTCAGGTAAATTTTTTCGAAGACGAAATTCAAACAATGCCTTTCAAATAGTTTGTGTCGTGCTCTATACGATAAAAGATTTGCTAAGAAAACTGAGCCGGAAATTCAGAAATGATATTGGGTCAAAGTTTACTCTTTTTTTCAAAGATTCACATGAATTAATAGGCAAAATGTGCAATTTTGAAGTCACTATGTTCAGGTA
>ARYC01025473.1:0-12357 GCA_000711775.1 Oxytricha trifallax
ATGGTAGTTATAATATAATTAATAAAATTTTATTTTGTTCAAAAAAATTGAAAATTATCCAAATTTTATAAAACAGACTAAGCAACTTGATTTAAAATTAATTTTTAAAACATTTATTATAGTCAGATGGAATATAATCAAATAAACTTAAGTATATTTGTCATCAATTTAAGGAATTAAATTGATCTGGGAACAACTTATGAGCCTTTTAATTTATAGTTTCTTTGAGTTTGAGTTTTTCAATTTAGATTTCATAAAATTTATTGGCATCCTGAATTGCCATTGTATTATTTAAGTATAATCGTTTATTAACATAAATAAATTATTTTTTGCTTTAAAAATATCTCTTAGTTTTTCTTTCGTTTGTTAAATGTTATTTGATATAGTATATATTTTGTAAGTTAATTATAAATTCCTTATGAAATCAGTCTAAGATTATTTTAATTTTATTTTTTTTTAAAAATTGTAATTCACTTTCAATATCAATTATAAAAATTATTATTATAAATGGATTGTTAATAAAATTATTTCTAGATATCATCATAGGTTATATATATCTAAAATTCATTTATATAAATTTGTTGCCTCTATATTACTTTCTAGACACAAAGCTCTGAAATCACCTATCTTTCATAGCAGACATCGCACAAAAATGCAATGTAATCATTCATTACAGAAAAATTCAATTAATTACATTTAAATATTTTTGGGTCATCACATTTTAAATTAATTCTGCTGTAGAGTATCAAATTTATAAAAAATCCTTTTTGCGATAATTACATTTATAAAGAGTTTGGCTGATATTGTAAAATGTTTAAATATTATAATTATAAATATATTATTATCGTTAGAATATATATTTATTTAAATGTATAAAAACAACAAATATTTAAACTTTGTTTTATTAATATATTTGAAGTTTCTAATAAACCACAAAATTTTTATTACAATTATAAAAACTATTATTAAAAAGATTTGTATTAATTTAATAATTGTATCGAAAACAAATTTTTATCAATACAAAATAAATAAATCCATCATCTATATTTGCAAATTCAAGTGTAAAATATAAATTAAAAATAATTATAAATATAATACCGTGGTTATGTTAAAGAGTTATATAAAAAGTATATATTTTATTGAAAGAAATAAGTTTAATAAATAAATGATATCTTTATATTATTGTTATAAAAACTTAAACATACTTTCTTAATTATTATGTAGATTTGGTTATTCAAGTAACAATATATGAATCTCTGAGTATAATGATTCTTTCTCGTCTATTTCCAAATTATCCACATAGCCTTAGAAAAACTTTAAAGTATCGTTTATGGATAGTTTTTTGCTATCTATTAGCTTCTACGTCTCAAAGTATAACTGCTTCGATTTTATTATATTTACTAATTTTCATCGATTTTCAAACACATAAAGAAACCAATTACATTCTCCCCTAAACTTTAATCGACAGCTTTTTAAGTTATCCTAGTTATTAAATTTTATCATTTCAAATAGTTTCTTATGTTATATTTGCATTACCTTGAATTCATCTACGTAAGGTTAGTGTTTTCTAAAAGGTAATAGCTTTGCATAAGTCTGCTTTTTCTGCAATACAATCTATTTTTATTGATAGATCTCATTTTAGACTTGTAGCTTATGCATGATTGAGTTTTCATTGCAATCTTTACATACAAAATCAATTTTTTATTGGATATTAGAAGTTTCACTTAAATTGGAGCAAATTTACTCAAACAATCACATTAGAAAGCAACTTTACAATTTATGAAAAGTAGATCTTTTAAGCTCCTCATTAATCACACTAGCTTTTTATTCAATAATAATTATTATTAACATAATACATAATTTCTCTTTTATTTTCATAAACGCTATGCATAAATTGAATATTTAAAATTTGATTTATTTAATTTAAAAATAAATTAATAAAAGTGATTTTTTTTTAATTCTTAGTCTATAAAACATAATATAACCTTTGACTAACATTATAAGATTATATAAATAATGGAATTAATTATTTACATAAATCAGCATTAAAAGTTTTTAAGACTTTTTGTTTACTAGATTAATTTTAAACTATTTCCATTTGTTATTTCAAAAAATTAAACATAATATATATTTGTTGAAAGAACAAATCAAAGTTTGCTTAAATTTAATTATAAAATTGTAAATCCTTTAATAATTCTATTTTATCTTCCCAGTAGGTTGATTTAGAAGTATATAATAACAATTAATAATAATCAAGTTATTACATTAAATAATTATGAATATAAACATAAATTTATTGAGTAATTAATTTAAGTCTTAAGATACTTTTAATTGATAACAGAGTATATTTAAATAATATTGGTGTCAATTATAAAAACATAATAATCAAAAGTTTTGATGGAATTTCAATTGTTCGATAAATTTTTAAGGGATTCTTAAAATTTATTATTTGTAAAACAGTTATTTAAATAATTGAAATTTATAATACTTATTTTAATTATGAACTGAATGAATTATATTTGTATTAATTTTTTTAAAAAAAATTTATACAATTTAATTCACGGTTCATTATGATATTATGATACTTCCATATAGTGATTGAAAATCATGAATTATTTGATCTTTTAATCTGTCTAATCCTAAATTAATTTCTGAAGCTAATTTTAGATTTCTATGAATCAAATCATTTCGTGTGTAGATTGGCAGACTTGGAATTAGCCACAATTGAATCATTTACAATTGTTTGGAATTTACTTTGAAACAGGTTCAAGCAGTTATTAATTTTAATTCTCATCTGAGTATTCAAAGCAGGCTTTCAATTAGCTAAATTAAGAGTTCTTGAATTTGTCTTTCAAGTTATGATTGAGTAGAGACAAGTTCCTGAATTTATATTGAAATTCGCTGCTTATTTTAATGCTAAAGTCTTAGAAGAAACTCATGACAAATTTTAATAGAGTTTCATATTTTGTTAGCTCACAGATTTACTGAGTTTGATTGATTATATCATCAAAGCTTACTTTAAGCTTTCTATAACAATTTTCAAGAATTCTTGCAGCTTTAAAATGTATTTTTTCTTCTAGAAGTTCCTTAATTTGCTTCTTTTAGCTCTATACATTTTTAGTAAGTTTGCATAAGGTACTGTACTAAGAATTTAATTTTATAAACTGCATTTATATTTAGTTTTTATTGTCAAGAAGTTTCTCATTGTTGAAGTTATTCGAGTTTATTAGTTTGGTAATTTTTCTTCTCTGATTTTATAAAATTCTATTGAGCATAGCATTTGTGTGGATAAGTTTATCTTGCTCAAATAAGCCTCCATAGAGAACTCTGGAGCATGTTTAACAAAGGTAATTTGTTTCATTGTTACTCAAGTCACTGATATGGTAACGAGCGACAAAATTGATGTGATTTTTATTGACTGGATTTTATATAATATCATTTTAATCTTGATTTTGCAATAAGTTCTAGAATTAATCTTAATTTGTATGGGGTTTTATTGCCCTTAATAATTTTGTTACATTGAATTTGAGTTTAGGTTATACCACAAATATTTAGTTTCTTAAATTTATTATAATATGTAAGCAAACATTTTTTATTTAATATTCTTTGGGTGTACATTTAAATATTCAAATAAATACTAGAATTTATATAAAAAGTTATTGAAATATTTTTCTTTTATATAATTAATTCCTAAATATTTTATAAATATGTTATCTATAATTCATTTTAGAAATTATAATCGATTATCTCAAAATTGCATTTCTGAGATAAAATTTTTTAAGATAATTCAGCATAAATTTAGAAGATTATATTTTTTTTATTAAAGACTTAAGAAAACTTTTGTTTACAATATAATTGTTGGATTTTTTAGATTAATTTCTTAAAATTTTACTTCCTAACTAATTGATATTTTGACATTATTTTTAAATTAATTTTTCGATTTTATATTTTGCTATTCTTACTAATCTTTTTTCTATTTTTATTATTAATAAAAACATAGTGTACAATATTAATAATTTAAAAAAAGTAAATAATAAAAGAAATTCAAACATGCAATTTAATAAACTTAATCTAATGCAAGAATTCAATAAGTATTGTCTTATAATAAGATTATATAATTATTTTATAAAGCAATGATAGAAATAAAAATAAATAATTTTATATATTTTAAACATCACCAATTATCAGATTAAATTATAATCTTAGATTGCTACTTCTTATATTTAAGATTTTTTTTAATTTTAAATATAATCAAAACCCCAAAACCCCTTAATGAGTTTTATAAGTGTTTAGATTTGTAGGGAATTTGTTAGGGTTTGGGATTATTAATTAAATGCGAGACAAAATTTGAAAGCTTTTGGGTTTTATTTATGATGAAGATTATATTGATTTAGTGTTTAAACAGCGATATGGATGTGATTTATAAAGTGAATAAGTCAAACTAGTACTTTATTATAAGTCAATTTCAATGCTTTTAAAGCGAAGTCCAACAACTGCTCGCTCCCACTGCCTTATAGCAGTCTAACTAAAGCAATAATAGCTGAATTCTAAGCCTTAGAGGAAGTCAAAGTTTCAATAGAAGTATATTGATTATCTTATTTATGAAAAAACTTTGAAGTATTGGGCTCACTTCTCTCTCAACCAGCGAGCTTCTATGTTTCACCGCCAGTTCCCTAAGTTGAAAATCACTGTGTAGTCTGTTGCAAACATTTTTAAACGAAATGAATTCTCTTACAAAGGTGTAAATAGTATCAAGAAAGTGTTTGATTTATTCTGCCATTTTACAACAATAACCTAAAATATATTTTTAATTAAATGCAGATGGCCTAATTGAATGATAATATGATAATTCATGCTGACGAAGCTGTGTTTACCTGCAACTCTTTCATCAAGAAGTCTTGGTATAAGAGGCAAAGTAATATAGAAGTATATAACTAAAAGGTCAAGGTATAAACAATGACAATTCTTGGAGGACTTAGCGAAGATGCTCGTTTAGAAACTTATGTTATTCATCCTCGCTCAATCAAGACAGAGCTGTATATATAGTTTTTAGAACAGCTGCGATAAAAGTGCCGTATATAAGAGATTATACTGTTTGTTGATAATCTTTCTGTTCATAAGACTAAAGAAACAAGGAAGAGCCAAGAACAACTTAGAATAACGCCCGTGTTCAACGTACCTTACAGTCCATAGTTTAATGGAATTGAGTTCTACTGGGGTTTATTAAAAGGTCATTACAAGAAACTGCTGTTATACCACTTGATGCATGACCTACCTATCGATACAGTAGACTTTATTAAAAGTTCAGCGAAGGAAGATAACGATTGGCTTAAAAGTGTGCTAAAGAAGGGAGAGTGAATGTATACAAATAAATTTTGTAGTTAAGTTGATGAATATATAAGTCACATCTAAAATTCTTCAAATGGAGTTGGCTTATCTTTCTTTTCTTCATCTATAAGCTTGCTTGGGCCTAGGTTTCTTCTCTTGCTGCCTGCTCCAGCATCTATTTTCATTGACTCTGGTTGCTAAATATTAGAATAAAGTCTCTTGCTAACTTCATACTTTGTCTGCGACTTTCGCTCTCTGTGAAGCTTGCTCTATTCCTTCATCAAAAAGATGCCAGTACCAGATTTTTCTAAAGAGTTAAGCTACAAATCTTACTTGAAATATAAGGGTGCTTCTGCAGCTCTGATAGCCAGCTCTCACTTATCTTGATCCCTTGTTTGTCCTTATCTTCTGAAGAGATGCTGTACCTTTTCTTATGAGATTCTTGAATAATTTCTTTCAAGTAATCACCTTTAATTGTTGCAAGTATGCCAAAGAAATAGTTTCTTTCAGGTAGTTTATTTGACAACTGCTTCTTAGTAGGCATGTACTGTGAAAGCCTCTGAGTCATTCATACCATCATCTAGTCACTGAGATTTCAGGATAATTTGGAATCTCTGCAAACTTTACATCACTTATAAATCTCATTAAGGGGTTTTTGGGTTTTGAATGCCAAATATAAAATGCGAATAGTCTTTATGATTCTGAACAGTACAAGCAAAGTCAAGTGTATTGATGGAAATACAGTCATTAAAGAGGAATTAAGATAGTAAAAGCAGCTAAAGACCCTAACTACACTATAAAGTTGATTAAATCTTGACATTCCTTCTCAAATTGTTATATTCACCTTATTATCAAGATTATTTTTTATATAAACACTTAAACATCAAATGATAACAAGAAATAATTTTTTTTTTATATAAAAAATTTAAATTAGTAATTGAATTAAACTTTCGATAAATAATTAATCATATTTATTTATATTAAAATTATAATTTATATAATTTTATTAAGAATTAAATTAGAATGTAATTTTATCAAAGATATAATAGAGCACAAACTAAATATGATTTTACACGTTTAATAAATATAACTCTTTATTATAATACTTTTATTATTTTTTTTATGAAAATTAAATTTACATTAAATTTAATATGGAAATATAGAAATTGTAAAAACGGTAGTTATAATATAATTAATAAAATTTTATTTTGTTCAAAAAAATTGAAAATTATCCAAATTTTATAAAACAGACTAAGCAACTTGATTTAAAATTAATTTTTGAAACATTTATTATAGTCAGATGGAATATAATCAAATAAACTTAAGTATATTTGTCATTAATTTAATGAATTAAATTGATCTGGCAACAACTTATAAGCCTTTTAATTTATAGTTTCTTTGAGTTTGAGTTTTTCAATTTAGATTTCATAAAATTTATTGGCATCCTGAATTGCCATTGTATTATTTAAGTATAATCGTTTATTAACATAAATAAATTATTTTTTGCTTTAAAAATATCTCTTAGTTTTTCTTTCGTTTGTTAAATGTTATTTGATATATTATATATTTTGTTAGTTAATTATAAATTCCTTATGAAATCAGTCTAAGATTATTTTAATTTTATTTTTTTAAAAATTGTAATTCACTTTCAATATCAATTCTAAAAATGTATTATTATTATAAATGGATTGTTAATAAAGTTATTTCTAGATATCATCATAGGTTTTATATATCTAAAATTCATTTATATAAGTAATATTTTTAGCCTCTATATTACTTTCTATACACAAAGCTCTGAAATCACCTATCTTTCATAGCAGACATCGCACAAAAATGCAATGTGATCATTCATTACAGAAAAATTCAATTAATTACATTTAAATAATTTTGGGTCATCACATTTTAAATTGATTCTGCTGTAGAGTATCAAATTTATAAAAAATCCTTTTTGCAATAATTACATTTATAAAGAGTTTGGCTGATATTGTAAAATGTTTAAATATTATAATTATAAATATATTATTATTGTTAGAATATATATTTATTTAAATGCATAAAAACAACAAATATTTAAACTTTGTTTTATTAATATATTTGAAGTTTCTAGTAAACCACAAAATTTTTATTACAATTATAAAAACTATTATTAAAAAGATTTGTATTAATTAAATGATTGTATCGAAAACAAATTTGTATCAATACAAAATAAATAAATCCATCATCTATATTTGCAAATTCAAATGTAAAATATAAATTAAAAATAATTATAAATATAATACAGTGGTTATGTTAAAGAGTTATATAAAAAGTATATATTTTATTGAAAGAAATAAGTTTAATAAATAAATGATATTTTTATATTATTGTTATAAAAACTTAAACATACTTTGTTAATTATTATGTAGATTTGGTTATTCAAGTAACAATATATGAATCTCTGAGTATAATGATTCTTTCTCGTCTATTTCCAAATTATCCACATAGCCTTAGAAAAACTTTAAAGTATCGTTTATGGATAGTTTTTTGCTATCTATTAGCTTCTACGTCTCAAAGTATAACTGCTTCGATTTTATTATATTTACTAATTTTCATCGATTTTCAAACACATAAAGAAACCAATTACATTCTCCCCTAAACTTTAATCGACAGCTTTTTAAGTTATCCTAGTTATTAAATTTTATCATTTCAAATAGTTTCTTATGTTATATTTGCATTAACTTCAATTCCTCTACGTAAGGTAAGTGTTTCTAAAAGGTAATAGCTTTGCATAAGTCTGCTTTTTCTGCAATACAATCAATTTTTATTGATAGATCTCATTTTAGACTTGTAGCTTATGCATGATTGAGTTTTCATTGCAATCTTTACATACAAAATCAATTTTTATTGGAGATTAGAAGTTTCACTTAAATTGGAGCAAATTTACTCATATTATCAGATTAGAAAGCAACTTTACAATTTATGAAAAGTATATCTTTTAAGCTCCTCATTAATCACACTTGCTTTTTATTTAATAATAATTATTATTAACATAATGCATAATTTCTCTTTTATTTTCATAAACGCTATGCATAAATTGAATATTTAAAATGTGATTTATTTAATTTAAAAATAAATTAATAAAAGTGATTTTGTTTTAATTCTTAGTCTATAAAACATAATATAACCTTTGACTAACATTATAAGATTATATAAATAATGGAATTTATTATTTAAATAAATCAGCATTAAAAATTTTTAAGACTTTTTGTTTGCTAGATTAATTTTAAACTATTTCCAATTGTTATTTCAAAAAATTAAACATAATATATATTTGTTGAAGAAACAAAATCAAAGTTTGCTTAAATTTAATTATAAAATTGTAAATCCTTTAATAATTCTATTTTATCTTCCCAGTAGGTTGATTTAGAAGTATATAATAACAATTAATAATAATCAAGTTATTTCATTAAATAATTATGAATATAAACATAAATTTATTGAATAATTAATTTAAGTCTTAAGATACTTCTAATTGATAACAGAGTATATTTAAATAATATTGGTGCCAATTATTAAAACGTAATAATCAAAAGCTTTGATGGAATTTCAATTGTTCTATAAATTTTTAAGGGATTCTTAAAATTTATTATTTGTAAAACAGTTATTTAAATAATTGAAATTTATAATACTTATTTTAAGTATGAACTTAATGAATTATATTTGTATTAATTTTTTTAAAAAAAATTTATACAATTTAATTCACGGTTCATTATGATATTATGATACTTCCATATTGTGATTGAAAATCATGAATTATTTGATCTTTTAATCTGTCTAATCCTAAATTAATTTCTGAAGCTAATTTTAGATTTCTATGAATTAAATCATTTCGTGTGTAGATTGGCAGACTTGGAATTAGCCACAATCGAATCATTTAGAATTTTTTGGAATTTACTTTGAAACTAGTTCAAGCAGTTATTAATTTTATTTCTCATCTGTGTATTCAAAGCAGGCTTTCAATTAGTTAAATTAAGAGTTCTTGAATTTGTCTTTCAAGTTATGATTGAGTAGAGACAAGTTCCTGAATTTATATTGAAATTCGCTGCTTATTTTAATGCTAAGTCTTAGAAGAAACTCATGACAAATTTTAATAGAGTTTCATATTTTGTTAGCTCACAGATTTACTGAGTTTCATTGAATATATCATCAAGGCTTACTTCAAGCTTTCTATAACAATTTTCAAGAATTCTTGCAGCTTTAGAATGTTTTTTTTCTTCTAGAAGTTCCTTAATTTGCTTCTTTTAGCTCTATACATTTTTAGTAAGTTTGCATAAGGTACTGTACTAAGAATTTAATCTTATAAACTGCATTTATATTTAGTTTTTATTGTTAAGAAGTTTCTCATTGTTTAAGTTATTCGAGTTTATTAGTTTGGTAATTTTTCTTCTCTGATTTTATAAATTTCTATTGAGCATATCATTTGTTTGGATAAGTTTATCTTGCTCAAATAAGCCTCCATAGAGAACTCTGAAGCATGTTTAACAAAGGTAGTTTGTTTCATTGTTACTCAAGTCACTGATATGGTAACGAGCGACAAAATTGATGTGATTTTTATTGACTGGATTTTATATAATATCATTTTATTCTTGATTTTGCAATGAGTTCCAGAATTAATCTTAATTTGTATGGGGTTTTATTGCCCTTAATAATTTTGTTACATTGAATTTGAGTTTAGGTTACACCACAAATATTTAGTTTCTTAAATTTATTATAATATGTAAGCATACATTTTTGATTTAATATTCTTTGGGCGTACATTTAAATATTCAAATAAATACTAGAATTTATATAAAAAGTTATTGAAATATTTTTCTTTTATTTAATTAATTCCTAAATATTTTATAAATATGTTGTCTATAATTCATTTTAGAAATTATAATCGATTATCTCAAAATTGCATTTCTGAGATAATTTTTTTAAAAATAATTCAGCATAAATTTAGAAGATTATATTTTTTTTTATTAAAGACTAAAGAAAACTTTTGTTTACAATATAATTTTTGGATTTTGTAGATTAATTTCTTAAAATTTTACTTCCTAACTAATTGATATTTTGACATTATTTTTAAATTAATTTTTCGATTTTATATTTTGCTATTCTTACTATTTTTTCTATTTTTATTATTAATAAAAACATAGTGTACAATATTAATAATTTAAAAAAAGTAAATAATAAAAGAAATTCAAACATGTAATTTAATAAACTTAATCTAATGCAAGAATTCAATAAGTATTGTCTTATAATAAGATTATATAATTAGTTTATAAAGCAATGATAGAAATAAGAATAATTTTATATATTTTAAACATCACCAATTATCAGATTAAATTATAATCTTAGATTGTTACTTCTTATATTTAAGATTTTTTTAATTTTATATATAATCAAAACCCCAAAACCCCTTAATGAGTTTTATAAGTGTTTAGATTTGTAGGGAATTTGTTAGGGTTTGGGATTATTAATTAAATGCGAGACAAAATTTGAAAGCTTTTGGGTTTTATTTATGATGAAGATTATATTGATTTAGTGTTTAAACAGCGATATGGATGTGATTTATAAAGTGAATAAGTCAAACTAGTACTTTATTATAAGTCAATTTCAATGCTTTTAAAGCGAAGTCCAACAACTGCTCGCTCCCACTGCCTTATAGCAGTCTAACTAAAGCAATAATAGCTGAATTCTAAGCCTTAGAGGAAGTCAAAGTTTCAATAGAAGTATATTGATTATCTTATTTATGAAAAAACTTTGAAGTATTGGGCTCACTTCTCTCTCAACCAGCGAGCTTCTATGTTTCACCGCCAGTTCCCTAAGTTGAAAATCACTGTGTAGTCTGTTGCAAACATTTTTAAACGAAATGAATTCTCTTACAAAGGTGTAAATAGTATCAAGAAAGTGTTTGATTTATTCTGCCATTTTACAACAATAACCTAAAATATATTTTTAATTAAATGCAGATGGCCTAATTGAATGATAATATGATAATTCATGCTGACGAAGCTGTGTTTACCTGCAACTCTTTCATCAAGAAGTCTTGGTATAAGAGGCAAAGTAATATAGAAGTATATAACTAAAAGGTCAAGGTATAAACAATGACAATTCTTGGAGGACTTAGCGAAGATGCTCGTTTAGAAACTTATGTTATTCATCCTCGCTCAATCAAGACAGAGCTGTATATATAGTTTTTAGAACAGCTGCGATAAAAGTGCCGTATATAAGAGATTATACTGTTTGTTGATAATCTTTCTGTTCATAAGACTAAAGAAACAAGGAAGAGCCAAGAACAACTTAGAATAACGCCCGTGTTCAACGTACCTTACAGTCCATAGTTTAATGGAATTGAGTTCTACTGGGGTATATTAAAAGGTCATTACAAGAAACTGCTGCTATACCACTTGATGCATGACCTACCTATCGATACAGTAGACTTTATTAAAAGCTCAGCGAAGAGTAGATAATTAATTAGCTTAAAAGTGTGCTAAAGAAGGGAGAGTGAATGTATATAAATAAATTTTGTAGTTAAGTTAATGAATATATAAGTCACATTTAAAATTCTTAAAAGGGAGCTGGCTTCTCTTTCTTTTCTTCCTCTTAAGGCTTGCTTGGGCCTAGGTTTCTTCTCTTGCTGCCAGCTCCAGCATCTATGTTCATTGACTCTGGAGGCTAAATATTTGAATAAAGTCTCTTGCTAACTTCATACTTTGTCTGCGACTTTCGCTCTCTGTGAATCTTGCTCTATTCCTTCATCAAGAAGATGCCAGTACCAGATTTTTATAAAGAGTTAAACTACAAATCTTACTTGAAATATAAGGGTGCTTCGGCAGCTCTGATAGCCAGCTCTCACTTATCTTGATCCCTTTTTCTCTTTATCTTCTGAAGAGATGCTGTACCTTTTCTTATGAGATTCTTGAATAATTTCTTTCTAGTAATCACCTTTAATTGTTGCAAGTATGGCAAAGAAATAGTTTCTTTCAGGTAGTTTATTTGACAACT